>ML776664.1:155580-183835 GCA_009831015.1 Picea engelmannii
TGCCACCATTCTATCGAGTCTTTCACTTTGTATTTTACAGTCTCTATACATTTATTTCATTAATAGAAATCCTGTATTATTGTATATTTGTGTTTATGGTTGCATCTCTGATATATTTCTATTATATTATTGAATATTTGTGATGTCTCTGTGCATTTCTTTATTATATCTCCGTTCTCATTTCATGCTGAAAATAATTTGGATTAGTGGTATCAGAGCAGGCTGTTCTTGGTCGTTTTTTTTCAGTGCATGTCCCCGATGAGGTATGAGTATAGCAAGTTGGGTCTCGAGCTTGTCTCTCTTGAGAAAAATCGCTTTCACACACTCGAGAAACCCTCAATAGCAGAAGAAAAGAAAAACGATGGAGCAAACGATCCTATCAGTCTGTTGCTTGAGTAAGCTCTCATGTGACAGAGGGATGAAATGATGGAGAATTTTTTCCACATCCTTCAACACCTGCTGATAGCAACAGGCGCATCTTCATCAAGTGGCCACTTTGGAAGAACCTCGCCTTTCGAGGTACAAGTTAATTTTTATATTCTTGTATTTGAAGGATAGATAGATGCAGAAGCCCTAGACAAATGGTTAAATCTACTAGAAGGTTATTTTTCTATTTACAAATTTTTCGACAAAGAAAATATCACCTTCACACTCCTTAAAGCTCTCCCCCATGTCAAACATTGGTGGGAAACTTATTGGAAGCAGATTTACATAGAGGAGTCTGAAATATATGGGGTCGATCCCACTTGGGATTTTTTTGTGGATGCAATAAAGGAACAATATTACCCTATTGGCAACTATGAGGACCAGTACATGAGATGGACCACACTGCGGCAAGAGAGGGACCAAGCAGTTCTGGAGTTCACCAATACCTTCCATACCTTGTGCACCAAGCTGGGTATCAAAGAATTCGAACGACATTTGGTTTTGAAATACCATGGGGCTCTACACAGATACATCCAAACTAAAATGGATTTTCTGGACATCTCATCACTTAGTGCCGCCTATCGATATGCTGTTAAAATCAAGTATAAATTTAAGCACCAGAACAAATAGGATTTTGGTTCTACAAATCCACAACAACCAAAGTATGACAAAGACGTCCCTAACAAACAATCTCCTAAAAACTAGTCCAAGCCACATGAAAAGAAGGGTTAGGGGAAGACAAAGAAGGACACCGGAAAATGGTGTGATTTCCACAAAATCCCCTGGCACAACACTGATGAATGTTGTTCAAAACAATGCAGAGATCAAAGACAAGGAGTTGAACCCTGATTCAGAATCTGGTTCTGAAAATACTGGTAAAGGACAGATCATTGACGCAGACCCCACTGCTATTGTCGTGACCGCAACTATTCAACCAGAAGAACCAACTGATCCTAAAGAGGGGGACTGCCTTTTTCATTCATAGATGTGGGTGAAGGAGACCCCGCTGCATTTTATTGTTGATAGCGGAAGCCAAAAGAACCTCATCTTAGCAAAGGTCGTCAAATAGTTGGGATTGTTGACAACACCACACTCGTAGCCATACAACATCGGGTGGCTTTGCCAAGGACGAGATCTCTGTGTCAGCCAGCAATGTCGATTGTCATATGGCATCCAACCCTTGAAGGATGAGGTTTTATGTGATGTTGCCCCACTAGATGTCTGTGATGTTCTCTTGGGCCAACCATATATGTGGAAGCACCACATTGTTTATGCGTCTCGACCTCGCAGTGTCATTGTTTCTCTGGGGGGTCATCTCTACAGAATACCAGAGGTAGTTTCGACTACTGTTCCACCTAAAACATGCCACAAGGCAGTATCTCATACTGCAAAGTTCATCTTCTTCATAGTCTGTTCAGAAGGGGAACAAAAGGACACTGCAACCACTACAACTTCGCCCCAAGCACCTTCTATCCAACAGAAGCAGGTTGACAAGGTTGCAACAAAGCACAAATATTCCTTCTATGCACTGTCCTCTCATGTATCTCAACTTGTTGAATAGCCTCAGCCTCAACAGGTTCGTGACACACTTCCACAAACTGAGCAGCGCAACGTCTCCAGCAAGGAAAGCAGCTCACCAAGATGCAGATTCAGCAAACGCTTTTCCCTCTCCCCCAGTAACTCAACGCAATGGAGACCATTTATTCATAAGGAGGGAGGATTGATCCAGGTGGATATTAGTGGCCACCCACCTTTTTCGACTGGCTCAAAACAGTTTTCTGGCAAATTTGGCAATTTACTATTTTTAGCAGTTTTTAACTTCTGGGGCCATTTTGAGGGCCGAAATGAAGGTTTTTCGAGATCAAGGTTTTTAATCATAGCTAAAGGAATGATTTATCACCCAAAATGAATCTCCTCGACGATACCTTTCTAATGAGCTATCATACGCCTAAAACGAAGATCGTATGCAAATGTTACGACCCTGAAAAGTTGATGTACTAACTTACCCAAATGGGGCCCACATGACTTTTGGCGCTTCATCTTCTAGGGTTAGGTTTTTGAATGTCTAGGACTTTTGAAATTCCTATTTATTGTAAAAAGGCATTCAGAGCCTCATTGTACTCATCTTCTTGTGAATGCGAGTAGCCGTCACATCTCTTCTCAGAGATAAGCTGCCACCATTCTATCGAGTCTTTCACTGTGTATTTTACAGTCTCTGTACATTTATTTCATTAATAGAAATTATGTATTACTATATATCTGTGTTTATGGTTGCATCTCTGATATATTTCTATTATATTATTGAATATCTACAATATCTCTGTGCATTTCTTTATTATATCTCCAATTTCATTTCATGCCGAAAATAATCCGGTTCAAAGACTATGAGATAATTAGTGAATCTCAGCAATAGACATAATAAGCTAGGGGTTGACATTTAGTCTACCCGAATAAGACCAACAATTTGACAAAGGATGGATGAAGGATGTGCGTAAAAGGTGCAGGTTCTAAAATGTTGCAAGCCTAATGTCGTTGGTGATTAAATTCCATTTATAAGTGACAACATAAGAGTGATTGCATGTGAAGAGTAACAATTCTATGTGCCAACATAACACTTGATGCAAGGGATGAATTCAACATTATTGGTGGCTGTGGATAAGGGTTTAGATTTTATATGCGTGGAAAACTAAATAATAAATTTATTGACTGCTACAGATATGACTTAGGCAGAAATTAAAGAATAAACCGCTAGCGCGGGAGGTAAGAGGATATCCCCGAATTCCTATAGGATGGACATAAAAACACTACCTTCAAAAGTCAACTTCTCGTTCCCTTCAACTAATCCAGAATTACTATTCATAAGAATTGTCTGACTGCGGTAGATAAGGATCACTGTACCTCTACAATGTTGTGAGGATAACACTAATCCTATGTAGTTCCCAACCAATCTAAAACCCTAGCTGTATAAAAAAATTGCCTATGAATAACTATTCATTCCAGGGAACCAATGTGTTGATTTGAAGGCAATCATAGTATAATATTAAATCATGGAAAGGTTTCAACTACAAACACCTTTGGAAAACTGAATATCCTGTAGGGTTAAAACAATTTTATTATCGGAGGATGGAATTGAAACCCATCATAAGAATAATACATTAAGGTTGGAAATAGTTGGATCGTTCAATGAAAGGGAGGCTATATTCGATGCGGTTTATCAAAGTTTAACTCTATAATTTAAGAATAAGTGAAAATTTAATAGTGTAAAGAAAATCGTCATAAGCCATATAACCAACAAGATCATTGTCAACAATGTTTATTGTCCACAATGTTAAATCGCTAGCTATCTCTCTGCCACAACTAAATACAAAAGTTGTCAATGTTTATTAATTGTATAAAATGCTATCAAAAGGTAGAACTTAGTAATGTTATCCAGCATAGTAAAAAAATCTCCGATCTACATATATTAAGTTTGCAGTCAAATATTACTGTTCGAATCGCAGCCACATATGAGAATAAAATCGATGTCAATGAATAAATATAAATTTTTTTCATACCAATTTCGGGGTATCTTAATGAATTTTGTATGTCATTAAATTTGCGACCTCTTATTAATTCTATGTCTAACAATGGTATGGATGTTCATTATACAGGAAATTATGTGTAAGGTGCCAAGAAAAACGCCCAAAAATAAAAGAGTTGTCAACAATTAAAACACAACCATTCCAGAAAGATGCAGCGATAGTATGCCAAGAAGTTGYAGAGATGAAGYGCAGAGACAATCAATCAAATCACAAAGGATAATTTCGTGGTTGAAAKATTGCAAGCTTGCAGAGACTACTCARRCATGGACTGACGAACTAGGGATGAGGATGAGGACTAGKCATAAACTCTTCATAAAAATCAATTAAAACCAACAGGATAGTCACCATATKCATGGATTGAATGCCAAGGGGGTCAAGTCAAGTGACGAGCTTAAGGCTATGGGGAAATTTAAGTTCTCAATTAAAATGCTAAKTCAAACAACTTCTTTACATAGTTAAAAGTAAAAAAATGAAAGCGTAAAGTCAATAATCGTTTACCATGCAGAATAAGAGCATGCATACCGTATCCCAAGCCATCTGCTCTAAGTCGTTGTCCCACACGCTCCGTGCAACTCCTRCTTGTCGACCGATGAGGCTTCACCGATACCACCCAGCCAACGCTAGGGGTACTCTTCTTCCCCCTTATCCCCCCRAGCCACAAAGRGKCYACACACACTGAATTAGAGATCAACTAGATCCTAGCTCGCCACACCARGCCGAACTACCACTCCTCACCGATTTGGGAATCCCAACTCCCACAAGCTAAGTCATTCAAGTCTAAAATTATGTAGCGTAACGTTACGCATAACATAAAAGATCCATCCTTCTCCTCCTCCCTCCTTTATATATAATTTCTAAGTCATTTCTTTCCCAAATTCCCATTTAATTTAATGTTCAATAATTTAATTCAGAAAAATCCTCCCCGTACATGTGTCACCCATCCCCTTCATTGCACCAGAAATTAATTTCATTAATTATTTAATTACTCCTATTTCCATCACCCACCTAAAAGCATTCCTAGAATCACTCCCAGGTGTCCCCATATTCCCTTACATAATTTAATGACTTCCCCCTTACTAATTTACTAGTTGAGTTCAATTTAAAATGTTCTTAAAGGTAAGATTCCTTGCTAAATTGGTCATTCTGCTTTTTCTTTATGTTTCACTTTTTCTTTATGTTTCCCCCTTTTCCCCTTAGTTTCCTAATTTTTTTAAATTTCCCTCTTTCCCTTTTTATCTAAACTCAAATTAGTAAGTGTAGAAAATTATCTTTCTCCCCTTTTTCTTTTTAATTAATAAATTTTAATTAGCATGTGTAACAAAACAATCATTTCCTTTTTAAAATTTTAAATCCCTCAATAATTTAATCAAGTTTCTTACCCCCTTCTCGTCACATGTTTAATGATTATTATTATTATTATTATTTAGTTTTTTTTCCACAACTATTACTTTAGACCTAGATTTTAATTTTTGAGGATGGGCGACATTTTATTAGGGAAATTGTTTTTAAATATTTCTTATCACGTTATTCATTCTAAGGCCATATAGGTTTATTATCTTATTAGTTAACAACGCAAAGTACCTTTCAGGATGAACTAGGTGCTCCAAGGGTGCCACTCGCCTCATTCCATTTCCCTTGCACGACATGACCTTCAGGACGCACTACGTGTTCCAAGGGTGTCACTCGCCTCTTTCCATTTTTCTTGCACGACATGCCCTTCAGGACGCACTACGTGCTCCAAGGGTGCCACTCGCCTCTTCCTATTTTTCTTGCACAATGTGCCCTTCAGGACGCACTACGTGCTCCAAGGGTGCCACTCACCTCTTGACTAACTCGGTAGACATCAAAAGCCCCTGGAGTCAATACTCCTCCATTTTATCTTGTGGGAGAATAAGGGCCTCTAAGGAATAAGATCCATGCCTTATTACGCGCCCCTTAGAATCATCGTGAGCGATTTTCGCAATCTTCCCTCATAACATCATGGGTCTTCTCAAACTAGGTAGTCGTTAACCTACAGTTTGAGCCACGGTGAGAGTGCTAGTAGGCTTTGGCAGGGCTATTGTCCACACCTCTCCCTCAACATCTCTGGCAATAGTTTGTGCCCCTCTACTCCACATGTGAGTCTGGTTGGCAAGCTATCGTCATCCTGCATCATCAATGAATCATGTCAGAAATGACATCCATAACCATAACATCTAATCAGATGCACATATGTCATATATACAAAAATAAAACTAATAGTCCACTCCCTGACTCGATCCAGATTCCAAGGGTTTCATCGACGCCTCTGCATCCTCGAGGTCCAAAATCCTGCACACTCAAGAGAACCGAGTCAATAACACCTATCTAAGTCAATACATCAAACTAACATAGAATCACATCCATAATGCCTCATAATCATAATCAACGACCAATATTATAATAATCTGGATCACTTGCAAGCAAGTGTCCTCAAAGAATAAGTCCGCGCAGTGTGCGCAAGAGAGGGATGTTACACCCTTCAAGACACACTACATTCTCCAAGGGTTCCACTGGCCTTTTGACTAATTTTGGTAGATGTCAAACCCTTAGAGTCAATACTCTGTTAGGTGACCTTGTGGGAAACTAAGGGCCTCTAAGGAATAAATACCCTGCCTTATTGCGCACCCCTTAGAATCTTTCTGAATGACTTTCACAGTGTTCCCTCATGGAATTGTGGATCTCTCGAACTAGGTAATTGTTAACCTACAGTTCGAGCCACGATGGGAGTACTAGTAGGTTGTGGTAGGGTTGTTACCACACCTCTCCCTCAATATCTTTGCTTATCATGCATGGCCCCTTTACTCCAAATGTGAGTCTAATTAGCAAGCAATCACCAGCCTGCATCCATCAATGAACATGTCAGTGATACACAACAACATCATAATATACCCAGTCATATGACACATATGAAATAACATAAACACCCAAACCATATACAGTCCACTCCTTGAATCGATCCACAGTCTAAGGAGGTCCATCAATGCCATCAACATCCTCAATCTGTCAAGAGTCTTGTACACTCAGGAGAAACCAGTCAATAGCACCTGTCTATACATGATAACATAACATGACATCATAATCCACAGTCTCAACATCAAAATCCATAAGATAAGAAGTAAATCATATAATGAACTGGATCATTTTCTCTCAAGTGTCCTAAAAGAATAACTCGCATCAGGTGTGTGCAAGAGCAAGATGTTACAAAAAAACTGAAGCAAACTCGTTTGATACATATTTTGTATCAGCTGAAAATTCAAAAGGTGACTCGTTTGGTTTCTTTTTTGGTTGGGGGTGGATTATATGCAATATCATGTATATTTGTTTTAGTATGTATGAGTATGTGTGGTTTATATAAGGAACAATTTCAATCCCACCCCACCCTAATGGGACAAAAATTGAAATCAAGTGAATTCTCTTGACACATATTTTGTATTAGTTGAAAATTTAAAATAGTTTGGTTTTGTTATCTGTTGGGGATGGATTACATTAAATATCCTATGAATATGGTTTAGTTTTCATAAGGTTGTGGTCTATGCAAGGAGAATTTTCAGTCTCAACTCACCCTAATGGGAAAAAAAATGAAATCGGGAAAACTCTTTTGATACATATTGTGTATCCATTGAAAATCTAAAAGAGGAGTTGGGTGTGTGTGTTTTTATGTTGGGGATTAATTATATTAAATAAACTATGTATGTATTTTATTTTTCATGAGGTGGTAGTTTATGTAAGGAAAATTTTAAATTTCCACCCCACCCGAATGAGAAAACAATTGAAATGGGAAATACTTTTGATACATATTTGGTATTAATTGAAAATTCAAAAGAGATTTGTTTCTTGTTTCTTCTGGGGGTAACTTATATTTAATATCATATCTATGTGGATTAGTCTATATGATGTTGTGTTTTTGTAAGTAACAATTCCAATCATGCAGATTCTTTTAATACCTTGTGTATTAGCTGAAAATTTAAAAGATGAGTTGGGAGTGTGTGTTTTTGTTGGGGGTGATATGAAACAACCTATGTATGTGAGTTATTATACATGATTTGGTGGCTTCTGTAAGGAAAATGTTTGATCCCACTTCACCCTAATGGGAGAAGATGAAATGAGGTAAATTCTTTTGACACATATTTTGTATCAGCGAAAAATTCAAAAGATGAGTTGGGTGTGTTTTTCTGTTGGAGGTGGCTTATACAAAACAACCTTTGTATGTGGGTTAGTTTGTATGAGGTGTTGGTTTACGTAATGAACAATTTCAATCCCACCCAAGCAAAAAAATTGAAATCAAGAAAATCTATTTGGCTTCTGAAAAATGAGGCAAAAATTGTTGGTTGCTTGTTGACAGTGCAAAAAACTATGAGGAAAGACTTCCTTTTCCAAAATTTGTTGATATCCTCGTACCTTAAATTTTTTCTTTGTTTATGTTGGTTATAGAAGTGGGACACAGTTCCTTCAACTTCCATAGTTATCACACAAGTTTTTGATGTACCATTTATGAGATTTAAACTCTTATGCCTGGGCCAAAGTAGTCGAGTAGCATAGTTACAGTGTTTGGTTGGACCTAGCTCATGTTTAGAGGGATTGTGAAACTTTTGAACCAGTTGGATCACAAACCTTTGAAATTGGTCAAACCAGTTTGGACAAAAAATCTAAACCTTTAGTACAAAATATGCAAGATAAATATGAGTAAAATATAGATATATTGTTTAATGAATATGTTTTCCTATTATTGTATATGGTTTTGTACTTTATCAAAAGAAATCCAAAAATTACAAGGTTTTATAATTCAGTGAAATATTCTTCAAGGTTTTACAAGATTTTATAATTTAGTGAAAGATTTTGCAAGATTTTCCAAGATTGTATAAAATAGTAACAGATTAGCCAAAAAATTGTATATACATATTATATTGTTGATAAAATATCCTTCGAATTTTTCTGTGTATCATGGGGATTCTCACATTTATTATACATATAAATTTAGGGGGGTTTTTTAACATTACCCTTGACTATTAAATGCCTCGTTTTTTTTTATGTGTCTAATGAATGGAGTGTTCACAGAGTACCTAGACAAGTATGTAATTGCATTCTTAGATGATATTCTCATCTACTCTAAGTCCGAAGAGGAACATGAGAATCATTTAAGAATGGTGCTAAAGGTTCTAAGGGAGCATAAATTTTATGGTAAGATAAGTAAGTGCATATTTTTGCAAAAGAAGATCCACTACTTGGGGCATATTATTTCAACAGATGGGATGGAAGTTGATCCTGAGAAGATAGAGGCCATTAGAGGATGGCCAGTGCCAAGAAATGTGATAGAGGTTAGATCATTTATGGGTTTTTTGGGTTATTACCAAATATTCATAAAGGTTTTTCAAAGATTGCAAGACCAATCATTTATTTGCAAAAGAAGGGAGTGAAATTTGAATGGAATCTGAAGTGTGAAGAAAGTTTTCAACCATTGAATTTTGTTTTGACAAGTGCGCCCATATTAAATATTGCAGATCCAGATGAAGACTTTGTAATGTGCACAAATTCATTCAAGGAAGGGCTTGGTGGAGTCCTCAGTCAAAAAGATCATGTGGTTAAAATAGCATGTGAGAAATTATGATACACATGATCTAGAGTTGGTAGTCATTGTACATGCATTAAAAATGTGAAGAAACTACCACATGGGGAGGATATTTAAACTAAGGATAAACCATTGTGGACTAAAACATTTATTTCGACACCCAACATTAAATGCCATAAAAACTAGATGGTTGGAATTTCTTAGTGAGTATGACTTTGAAATTAAACATATCAACAGAAAATAAAATGAGGTGGTTGATGAACTCAACATAAGAGTTCATGAAGTGCATGTGTCAGTTGTTATCATGTACAAGATAGATTTAGAGGATAAAATTCTTGAAGAAAAAAATTTAGATCAACTTTATTTGCAAATAAAATAAAACTTTCAACAAGACAATTCACAACAAAAATTTAAAAATTATGAATTAAAAGAGGATGGAATCCTCTTGTACAAAGCAAAGGTGTATGTGCCAAATTCCATGGAACTGAACATTATCATGATGAGAGAAATGCACAATGTGCCATATGTTGGGCACCCACGATATTATAAATCCATTATAATTGTAACTATCCAATACTTTTGGTTAGGAATGAAGAAAGAAGTGGCTAAATACATAGTCGGGTTTCTAGAGTGCCAAAAGGTAAAACCATATCACATGCATCTAACGGGGATGTTATAGCCGTTACCCATTCTAGAATGGAAGTGGGAAGTGTTCAAAGTAGATTTTATTACCAGGCTACCCAAAATAATGAAGAAACATGATTCCATCATAGTTTTGGTGGACAAATTGATTTAGGAAACACATTTTATTCCCATAAAGGCAACACACAAGGAATAAAACATTGCATATATTTACATGAAGGAAGTTACCATGCTACATGGGGTGCCTAAGAAAATAGTTTTAGATAGAGATTCCAAGTTTACATCCAAATTATGGAAAGGTTTGTTGAAAGGCTTTGGAACAAATTTGAAACTTAGTACAACATATCACCCAGAGTCAGATCGAAAATTAGAGAGGACCAGTAGGATAATTGAATAAATTCTCAAGATGTATGTGATGAACCAACCATCAAAATGGGAAGGCTATATCCACTTAGTGGAGTTTTCTTATAATAATGGGTATCAAGCCTAATTAAAAATGAGTCATTTTGAAGCTTTGTATGGAAGGATGTGTAACACACCAGTGAGGTGGGATAACCCAGTAAACAGAGCCATCATTGGGCCAGATTTGTTAAAGGAAATGGAAGAGCAAATGACGAAGATTAAGCAGAATTTGAAGGCTACCCGTGACAAGCAAAAAAGTTATGCATACAAGAACATATTTTTTAGAGATTTTAAAGTGGGAGAACATGTTTTCCTAAAAGTGAAAGAAAAAAGAAGTTTGATAAGATTGGGTTACTGTCCAAAGTTGGCAGCAAGATATTGTGGGCCTTTTGAAATATTAGAGAAGATATGACCAGTTGCATGCATGCTAGCATTTTCTGCATCCTTGTGATTTCATAATGTATTTCATGTATCATTATTAAATAAATATGTGCTTGACCTCAACCACATAATTGATTCAACTATGATACAGGTGGAAAATGAAGAGGATTTTTGGGTGTAACTAATACACATCCTAGACCAAAAAGTCAAAGTGATCGAGAACAAAGCCATAGTGATGGTAAGGGTTCAATGGATTTGTTACATCCTGAATATGCAACATGCGATCATGGAGAAACTATGCAGAAGGAATACCCACAATTTATTTTTAATTTTGAAGAAAATAGAATTTGAAAATGCAAGACTCCATTTTTGCAGGGAAGCTAGATTTCAAAACCACATCCTCATAAATTCTTGGTTACCTGTGTTCAAAGTCCTGATAAAATAATGGTGTATCCGGATGGACTGAAGGAAGTGAAGGGATCACATTCCTTGGGTCAATCAGTTGAGAAGAACGAGAGATTTTGGTTGGGACTACTATTGGAGGGTAAAAATTGCAGAATTTTGTTTTATTTTTTGAATATCATGATGTAAATTGTATATGTATTTTGGCATGGAATTGTGCATCGAGGACGATGCACAATTGTATGGTATGGGGAATGTAACAACCCCAATATAATCCCCCTTTTAATTAATTCATAATGTAGAGATGAATGTGGCGTTGGCCAAGCAATGTAATATGTGAAATGTATTCCTGATTTTAATAAAACAATGTGATACCAGTTGATGGGAATATGGAAAAATATGGGGGTTAATTTATCCACAAGAGATGGAGAATTCCTAGAGAGTGTCTAAGAGGGGTCTAAGGGGGAAATTAATTATAGGTATAACTTTATCCCATTTCCTGAATTTTATTTTCATCAAGGATATATTTTAATTTTTCTTTGAGTGTAGGAGAGACCAATCATTAAACTCATGTAAGAGGGTGGGTGTGAGGGTCACATCCCATATTTATTGGAAAGCATGGAGAGCAATTAATCAACATTTGGCAAAGTGATTAGTCAATGGTCTTGGGAAAATAGAGTAAATTTGTATGGGATGTCACACACAATTTTACAGATCCATTTGGGCATGAATAACAAGAGGAAGCAAGGAAAAAAAGCGCTAGAGCTGGAGCAAGGATATTGGGAGAATTTAGGAGCATGTTGTATCATTTTGAAGCTTATTGGAGATGGAAATTGAAGAGCTAGGTTGTCAGGCCTGAAGAGTGAACTCTTGAGTGAGTTGCATTGTATAAAAAAATATTTGTTTTTGTTTTTTCTCGTGGTTTTCCTGGCAGTGAGTCCCTTGAGTTCCCAATAGAGAGACCCCTAGTTGTCTGGTCTAGAGATACACTGATAAATGAATGGGATGTCTGATGGATTAAGAGTAGTGAAGGGTTAAATTCCTTGGGTTGGGCAGGCCAAGGGGAAGAGAGCTGGAGGAAATTTGAGATTGTTGTAGGAGAATGCCAGTGGGTTGTGTGATACTAAGTTGTGAGGAGACTGTTAGAGGATCCCTTCTATTATGGATTCATAACCCTATCTTGGGGGTGAATTGTTGTAGAGATTTGGAACAACATGTCTATGGTTGGGTGGAACATCCTTTCCAAGAATATGTTTGAACAAACATTTTATAAAAGGTAAGTGTTTATTTATTGTTTGAGTTATTCATGAGTTTAATTGTTGTCCTTAACTCTACATATATGAATGGTTAATTTGTTGATGTGAGTGAGTTATTAGTTTCATTCATGATCATAAAGAGTGTTGTATATGCATTTAATTATGGAACTTATCATAATCTAGATGAATATGCGTTTAATTCTTAGTTGATAAGCACATAATTATTTAGTAGAAGAAAATTTTGATTTTATGTGTATTTCCACAATTAATGTTCTTTGGTTAATCTAGGGGACATTACATTGATAAAAAAATATTCATGCTATCCATGTGATGATACCATTCCTTAATCATATTGGGTGCATTCATGGTGTCGATGGCATGCGCTTCATACCAATCACAGGGCCGACTCATCGGTTCAATAAAACTTAAATTAGGAGTCACTCCACCTCGTGGAGGACCCCAATTCACACTTAGATCAAATTATAATAAAGCATGATAAAAATTTATTTAAACAATTTTGGGGTACGCACTTGGGGACAAAAAAACAACAATGTAAGGTTATGCTACAAGATTGAGATCGAAAGCATCCATGCTTTCCTGCAATTCCATTCACTACTTCATAACTTGAGCTATCTAGTGTATTGAACATCTTTCCATCCAAGAATGCAGTGTGTTGTCTCCTTCCATAATATGTACTAGAGAGAGAATCATAGGTTGTTGTTGGGAATGAAAAGATCCCTCCCAAGGAAGATAAGGGGAGATTATTTGTGTTCTCTGCACCTCCATGGTTTTATCAATTCAAAGATTGTGTCAATTGGTAACCATTTCCTTTTTTTTTTCAATTTTTCCAAGTGCATCATTCCATTAATGCATCTGTTTATGTGTGATTCTTCTTTTTTTTTTCACTTGTTTACACTTCATGCACATCTAACAAGTAACTTGTGGTTTTATTTACTTCATATGATGAGACATTGGGCTATAGTTTGCTTACAATGTCTGTGATGTATTTATCCCAAAACACTTGTTGTAGTGACTACTTTTCATAATGCTTCTAAGGATTATATATATAAAAACTTCTATTTTGTCACATCAAACCCCAGGTTCATAGGAACATCCTTCCATTAGAGAAATGTTAAGGTCTAAAATGGACATTCTCGGAAAAATAATAAAATAACAGTTAAAATAATAAATAAGAGTTATCAATTTTTAAAAGGAAATAAATAAAACTAATTTTTTTAATCATTCAACTTATCTCCATAATTTTTTACTCAAATTTCAAGTGTAGGCTCTCATTGGCACATACTTTTAATAAACCCACAATATAAGAAACTGAAAATACATGAAAAAACATATTATTACTCATTACCACATGTTATGATTGACATAAGTACATTTTCAAACTCCATATTACTACTTTTCCTACTAGAACATAGTAAAAAACCCTTATATCAATATATATTATACCTCTATTATCTAATCTATTAAAAAATTATTCTATATCAATATAAATAATATGTTGGCCAATTCTTTAACTCTACATCATTCTACTAACAAATCTACTTTACCACACACCACCATGAAAACACATGTCAACTCTTTGTCCATCGAAATATTTGAACATAAAAATATCATAATATAATCATGAACTCTATTCTATGCCTCATATATGCAAGAACAAATCATATTAACATATGTTAGTATCCAAACATTGCCCCATTTCTAGCTCGTTAAAATTGCTAATCGACCTTTACCATTTCTAACTTTGTTAAAATTTCCAATAGTCCTTTTCACGATATTGTTGTTCGTGGCCATACAACTCATAATTCCTCACTTGTGTTTCATGATTTGCAAGGTTTTGGAGGCATGAAGCATCTCCACAACATAAAGCACTTCATTTTTTTTTGACTTTTCATAAATTTAGTGGAACAAATACGAACAACAATATTAATATTAACACTTAATAAAACAAAAACTTTCAATCATAACATATAATTAATGTAATATGAGTAGAAAAGAGAGGAATAATATTAGAAAAAACATATTTATGTAATATAATTAATGTAATATGTGGGTGGAAAGTAATATTGAAGAAAACATAAAGTGGATGGGGGTGAGAAGTAATATTAGAGAAAACATATTTATGTTTTCTTCAATATTACCCCTACTTTCACCCTCATATATGTTTTCTTTAATATTACTCTCCACCTTCACCTTCTTATTAAAGAAAACATATTTATATTTTTTTTAATATTATCGGTAACCTTTATATATAAGGATGAAAATGAAAAAAACCATAATAAAAATGAAGATGAGAGTGAAAATAATATTAAATAAAAACATAAAATGAGAGTAATATTACCTCCACCCCTTGTCTATGAGAGGATAAAAATGAAGATGAAAAAAATATTAAAGAAAATATATTTTATTTAATAAAAATGTTATAAAGATTACAGTACATTATCACTCGCCCACTATACATTATCACTCCCCACATATAGTGAAAACTGAAAATGTCATAAAATATTCCAATACATTATGACTACCCCACTATACTAACATATAGTGAAAACTGAAAATGGCTTTAAAGAAAATTCAATGAGGATTTTCTCAGAAATCTTTTAGATTTTCTCTTCGAAATCTCCGACAGCCAATTCAAAAAAACTTCAATGTCATCTAAATAGCTTCCCAACCCTACATCATTCAAATCGTTTACAGTTACTGTTCAGGTCCATTGGTCAAGCATACAAACCAGAACTCCACCGACGAACATTAGCCTCGATGACGTGGAAATTGCAGAGGTTGTCGCACCTCTGCAATTATGTCGGTGTTGCTCCAGTCAAAGAGCATCTTCATTAACTTAAAGAATATGTTGGTGTGTGACGCACCGTAAAAGAGAACCTACAACGACTGAGAGCTGGAGCTATGATGAAAAATGAAGAGATTCAAGGTAACTCCAGTGGGTCATTTCACAATGAATGAATATATGCATTTCCTTGACATTTCTTCAATACAGTTCACTGTAGAGCACCCTGTTATTCTCAAGGCAAAAACTAAATCTGTTAATCGATAAACCAATAAAAAAATACAAATATTGATTTTAAATTGGTTATGAGAATGCTTTAAAAATCCAAAGGATGTAGAGATTCTAGTATTTATTGATGGGGATCAGTTAAATAGATATCATGTTGATGGAATAATCTCACAGCTTGTCAAAGGAATGTTCTGAGCCAAGTTATCAATTAATGATCTTGACTTTTTATATGTTGGTTAGAGAAAGAGGGAGCAGTTTAATTGTGTAGCAGATATTTCTCTCCTGTAGATAGTAAGAAAATATAGAAAAAATAAAAAATATTTGTTAAGATTGGTTTTGGGAATTAGCTGAGATTGATTTTTTCTGCAATTCAATCTAGTTGATCTGAGGTCAATCTAGTTGCTCTCAGATCATAAGGATCATACAAGTTAAGTGTTCATACAAGTCAGAGATGAAGGATCATAAATGTCAAATGCTGTAATTAAAAAAAAATGTTGTAGTTTAAATGTTTTATATTTTGGATTTTTTAAGTAATATATTTTTTTTTAAAATCTGGTGAAAATTTGTTGAATCTGTAGATTTCAATGATTAAGTTTGTTTTTGGAGATTTTGAATCCATTTATTTATTCAAAAGTGTAATTTCAACAATAAAATATTGTAATTTTACAGAAATTTTTATTTCCTAATTCCAATGAAAAATATCAAAAAGTAAACTTTTAAACTATCCAAAAAAATAACATATATCTATGTTAAATTTTTTTAACCTAATCACAAGTTTGGACCTGGTTTTTCTTAACCTAATCACAAGTTTGGGCCTGATTTTTTTAATCGCCCATATACACCATGATGCTTGTTAGATAAAACAGGGGTTAAAATAAATTTATGACACGACAGGACCATCCATATGTGAACTGATATTACAGAGAACAATCCAAACAGGCGAGGATTATTTAAAGCTGCAGATTACTAACCAGCGAGCGAAGCTAATAGCTCCTCCGTGTGCCTGGCCTGTAATACGGTTCTATTATGGATCTGGATAGATAACTACAAAGTCCGTTCATAGAAGAAGTAATATTATTGAATCCCTTTATATTTTCCCTCCGCTTTCTTGAGCTTATTATCCAGATCTGTTATCGAAGCAATCAGCCGCCGGAAACACCACCGATCGTGAAGTTCAAGAAAGCCGTGGAAAAATATGACAGGATTCTCCGGCCTGCGTATGACAGGATCTTCCAACTTCGCATCATTGCTAACAGTAACTTGATCGCTGTAAGGGTCCTGAGCTTTCCCGAATCCCAATTCTTCTTCTCCATCTGAAAAGACATGGGCGCTGGATTCAAATCAATACAGTGGTTTGATTTAAATCAGTAGAGTCAGGACTGATGAATTCTAAGTTTTTCCGTATGAAGACAGAGGACCATCCATTTCGTGGTCCTTATTCTCCTCCGAATATCTTAGTGCCATTATTATCACAACATCTAACTCCATATAACCGGAAAATTACTGCAAGCAATTTGCCGGCCCTGAGGCCCAGCCAATCCGAATCTTTATGCCTGGAAAGATGCAGGCAATACACGAGATAGCCATCGGCTTTATGGTGAAGTTCTACGGATTTGTGAGCAGATGATCAGAATTTTAGTACTGTTCACCTCAGCTGAACCTAACATTGAATGCTAATATTATGGATGCAGTCTGCTTCCACCATACAAAAGTTTTATAAGCTTTGTAAGGACCTAATACTAAATGCTGATATTATGGATGCAGCCTGTTTCCACCATACTATTTTAAAGCTGTGTATGGTAATATGTTGGGAAATGACTTTTACTTTTGGTAACTTTTTAAGTTGAATTTGGTCAAAAGCTTATGGTAAAAGTTTTATTATAATTATAATTTTATATTTTATAATATTTCAAAAGGTTTACCCATTTTAAAGTAATTGAAATTTCGAGCGAACCTTTGGTATAATTAAAGTTCCATTATAATCTAAATTTTATATATTTTTAAAATTTGTTTTCAATTTTTTCTGTAAGTAACAATGGTATAAAAATCCTTAAAAAAACCAGAGTTACAATATCATAAAGAGTTTTGGACAGCCAGTTGGTGAGAGTAAAGCTAATTGTCTTAAGCTACTAGTGTCAGAATGAAAAAACTTAAACATAAAAACTATAGTCTCCATAAAACAACATATCAAACATGGTCATGGGCTCCATGAGGCCAAAGAAAATCAGACACTTGGCTAAGCTAACATAAAGACAACTGTGTCGGTCATGCGGTTGGCTTGTAGCAAGGCCACATGAACTGGGAGGTGACGAACGTCGTTGGGTCCACAGCTTCCTCTTCGACGATTGTCCCTCCCATCTCCATGTGCTCGTGCATGGCAGCGCCCGTGTCAATGTCGTCTCCCACCATTTCTGCTTTGGCCCATGTACCCCCCTCCTCCATGGCCTCGTGCATGGTTGTTCCAGTGTCGATGTCATCTCCAAGCCCCTCCTCTTCGACAAGTATCCCTGCCTCTTCCATGGGCACGTGCACGACAATGCCTGAATCGTCTTCGCCACCAACCCATGTAGCGTCTTCTCCTCCATCCCCTGATTCGTCCTCGTTTCCTCCCCCTGTGGCTTCGCCTTCTCCTGGTGTCAAGTGGTAAGCCCCCTGCAAAGTGGAGAGCATTTACAGGAGCGTTGAGGCCTTTTTGTCCATGATTTCTGCACAAGACTGAAGGTCGTCAAGTCCTTGTCCGATTTCAAAGACCAGACCTTGTAGGATAGCAAGGTTGTCCTGCAATTGTGAGTCTGGTACTGAATCTGAGAAGGAATGAGGCCATGGTTGTGGTCCCAGGAGATTTGGTGGCGATCCCAGGTGAGGCTGACTGGATGGGTTATCTTGCTGGATTGGTGCGCTCGTCGATGAATTGGGTGGGCCTGCAGGAAACAACAACAAGGAGGAGGCAAAATCGAAAGAAGGCCCTTGGTTGAAGCCCAAGGAATTTTCAGAGAGGGCAAGCGATTCCAGCCGGCTTGTGGAGGGCAAGGAGAGGAATGGGAGATCAATGGGACTTTGTCGAGACTATGACTGAGAAGAGTGAGAGGAAGATGAAGGCGGTGATGAGTTAGGGGATGGTGTAAGCGGGGGTCTGAGAACCACTCGCAGTCGACTTGGTTGCCAGGCCGAGCCACTCTTTGATTTTCCCCGTTGCCTTGCCATTTCGGTGGCACTGGGGCGAAATGAAAGCACAGGGAGGAAGAATAGGTAAGGAAGATGTAGCTGGAAGTGATGCAGGTTGCAGGGGGTCTCAATGTTGGAAGGGAGCCTCTGCAAATGCATCTAGTAGGAGGCATGGCGAGGAGGCTGCTAAAGGAGGCAAAGGCGCACGAGCAGAGTAAATTCGAATTCATGGCTCTGTGCCATCGAAAAGACAGTGAGTTGAGGCCAGGCACACTGAGAGTAATGGTGCCTAGGCCTATGCGAGTAGGGGTTAAATGCATGAGGATGGCGGGATGGTGTGTCACACTCCTGTCACATGGCCATCGCCATGCTGGCCATTTCGCGCTCCCTCCTGGTGACATCTGTCACGCACTGGCACCCCATCCGAGGATACTTTATTTCAAATTAATTAAAACTTGATTATGAAAAAAACATTACTACCTCTTCATCTTCTAAAATTTTAATTTCTTACAAATCGAATGGTTATAGATTTTTTGATTTTATAAAATAAGTAAATTGTTGTTGTTTTTTTTTCGTGGAAAAAAAGATTAATTTTATTACCTTTAGAAACAAAATTACATTTTGTATATACACCTATAAAAATGGTGTATTTAGTTACATTGTAGTCTTTTAGCTGTATGCTTTTTGTTGCATTCATAATTGTTTATGTACGTTCCTTTTGTCTCATTTAGTATCTGGGACTGGTATTGTTGTAGATGCTTCTCTATTGCATATTGTGTGCACAAAATATATACACTTTTTATTGCTAATCATTTATCAAATAAAATAAAAACTCTTGTTCTTCAAAGTGCGTTTAGAAACTGGAAGTTTGCTCCAAAAAAGGACAGTGTCAATATTCATTTGAATGTTCATTATGGTGCTCATTTATTTTCCACTAGCCCATAACCATGTTAATCCCTTCCTTCGACCTCTGGTCCACTTCTTTATTATTTTCACTGTAGACATGTTGGCAATCAATGAAGTCAAATTTTGCCTGCAATCGTTGTATGTCTTCCACCAATCTAGTAAGTATTATGTTTAAACATCTCTGAGTGCCTTTTATCCAATTTATAACATTTAAAGAGTACCCAAAAACTTTTAGTCTTCGACATCCTTTTTCTATGGAAAAGACAATGAATAGTTTGAAACTCATTAGTTATGCATAATTGTTTGTTCCTGAGTCGAGGCCGTAAGTCAAGAAAAACAAATGTGTGGGAGAAAGGTAGAGGAGTCCCCCCCCTCCATAGTGAGCTTGTTGTGAGGCTCCATAAAAAAACCCAGGGGGAATTCCTGTCGAGTTATAATTCTTGCGTTTGACTAGAGGTTGATCTAGATATAGGTGTGAGGGAGGATGGCAAGAGTGCAACACTATTTTTTGCCGAGATCTCAGGTGGAAGAGGTACACCTTTAAACATGTTGGAGTTCCAGGCAAGCCAAAGTCCCCAAATGACCAAGAGGGGAAGTGATTTTAAGTGTTTGTATTCTTTATTATGCCACAAAGAATGCCAGGAAAGCTCCAAATCCCTTCCCTCCCACTTGCATTGTAATTTAAGTAGTTTAGAGATCTCCACCCAGACTTTTTGGATGTAACTGCATTTCAAAAAAAGATGGGTAGATGACTCTTCTTCAGTTTTGCAAAGAGTACACCATCCGGGTCCAACATAACTCTGTTTCTGAAGGATGTCCTGGGTCGGGACCTTGTTTTGAAGGACATTTCACATGAACAGTTGGGTTTTTGTCGGGATTTTGACTTTCCAAAGTTTACTCCACCACCAAATTGTCTCATGTGTATTCAGATCTGAAGTGCATTTTAAATATCCCAGTTTGGGTGAATAGGACCCGTAGGGTGCAGTGTCCCAAATTAGTTCATCCTCGAAGTCTGAAAGTCTGATATGTGCTATCTTTAGGACATGGTTAAAAAGTTACAGTTCTCAAGTTTCTTCTTCACTCAGCTCCAAACTATAGGGATCCTTCCAACCCTGAGCCTAGAGTGTGGATCGGTTGGGATCCACCAAGGAGCTTAGGAAGATGAAGTCCGTGGAGTGTAAAGACTGAATTAACTTCTTAGAGAGTAAATGGTTCCCATCACTACTTAGCCAGGGCTCCGACCCTAACCTGAGTCTCTTACCATTTCCAATATTCCATGCTAAATCATTTTCAATCAGTGAGAAAGAATTTAAGATAGCTTTTCAGATCACCAATGCTCCCTTCAAAGTTTTTGGTTGACTTCTTAGCCAGGCCTCAAGAGAAAATGGTGTAATGTACTTCTGAAGGATTACTTTAGTCCAAAGACTAAAAGTATTAATAAGACACATGTGCCCCTTTGTTGTCAGTTCTTTGGAGAAGAGGAAAATATTTTTCAATCCCCAACCACCCATGGCCTTTGGTGTGGCAATTTTCTCCCAGCGGACCCAAGGAATTACAAGTGACTCTGATTTTCCATTCTAGAGAAATTTTGAAGTGAGTTTTCTTGCCACATTTAGAATTCCTTTAGGGATCCAAGATATGGACATTGAATAAATAGGGATGGCTTCTAAGACCGATTTTACCAATACCAATCTTCCTGCCCATGACAACCACTGGTGACTCCAATTGTTTAGTCTTTTATCTAATTTTTGCAGGAGCCACTTCCAATCTTCGTTTCTATAGTCCTTGGGTTTTAGATTAAAACCCAATTACTTTAGTCCATCAGCCAAATCTCTTCTTTCGAAAGGAAAGAAAGTATGATGGGCTAATTCTTCTTCTTCTGATAGAAGAAAAGTAGTGAGCGATGATTTTTGATCATTTATTTACATTCCAGAGCTTTGGAGAAAAGTGAGAGAATGTCCCTTAGATTCCCTACTTCCATTCTAGACCCACCACTGAAAAGTAAGACATCATCGACAAAAAGGATATGTGTAAGGGACGAATTCTATGAAACTTTGATACCTGAGAGTTCACATGTATTCATACCTTGTGTGAGTGCTCCGCTAAGTCCTTCTACTACCAGAAATTTGAGAAGTGGTGACAAGGGGTAGCCTTGTTTGAGCCCTCTTTCTGGAGTGAAAAAAGGTGATGTTGAGCCATTTATTAAAACTGCAAAGGATGTTGAGGTAAGACAACTCATGATCCAAGTAATGAAGGGAAGTTCAAAGCCTAAGTGAGTCAATAATAACTGAATATACAACCAGCTAACTCGATCATAGGCTTTTGAGAGATCTATTTTAATCATTGCCCCTTTTGAATTCCTGGTATTCATGCTATGTAAAACTTCTTGTGCTATTCCTATAGCTTCATGGATCTGTCTCCCTTCCAAAAACCCAAATTGTTGTTCCAAAATATTCTTTCAGAGGATTTTCTTGAACCTTCGGGCTATAATTTTGGATACGATTTTATAAGCATAGTTACAGAGTGAGATGGGTCTGAATTCATCCAAAGTCTCTGGATTATCCATTTTTTGGATGAGAGAAATGAAGTTGGAGTTAAGGCTATGAGGGATACGGCCTGAAATCCTTATATCCTCCACCATTTTTAGCAGATTTGTTCCTAAAGTATCATAGCATCCCAGGAAGAATTTGATAGTCCAACCGTCTGGGCCTGTGCTTTTATCTTTTTGGAAACTATACAAAAATTCTAGGAGCTATTTTTCTGTAGTTTCTCTCATCAATAAACGGTTCTCTTCTTCTTCCACAAATCTGGGAAAAAAATGTGCCACTTTGACCACTTCCTCAATTGTAGCTTGGTTGTCTACTTTAAAGAGATTCGGGAAGTAGTTTTTTCCTAGTAGTGACAACCCTTCAAATGAAGTTTCCAAGTTTCCATCTTGATCTTTTAATTTCCAAATGGTATTGACATTTTTCCTTCCTTTGGCATAGGATTGAAAGAACTTTGTGTTTTCATCTCCACTTTCCAACCAGATAGCTCTTCGTTTTAACCTCCGGGTTTCTTCTTTTTCTTTAAGCAGTTTTATCTTCTTTTTTTCCAGTTGTAGTAATATGGTTTTTGACTCTATTGTGCTCAAAAGATCCCCTTCTTCATCTGTGAATCTTTTAATTTTGAGTTTTATTTCTTTTAGCTCCTTGTCCTCTAGTTTTCTTTTTTGGAAAGCCCAAGGTTTTACTACTTCTTTGATTCTTCTTAAATTTTCTGTGAACTGATAAGCTATTGAAAGAGTTATATCTTGTCAAAAGGGAATCCAATGTTCCTTTATTAACTTAAAAAAGGATTCATCTTCAAGCCATGTCTTGTTGAATTTAAAAAGGCTCGCTGGTTTTTCAGAACCCTGTTTGAGCTCCAGGAAGATGTTTGAGCTCCAGGAAGATAGGATGATGATCTGACAACCCTCCAAAGACTATCCACTGCTTGATGTTCAGAGTGTTGTTCATAAGAGAATCATTTATTAGAAAGCGAACAATCCTTTTTTCCACTCCAACAGATTTGGTCCTACTATTTTTCCAAGTAGGTTTGAGGGAAGGAGGAAGGAGGTCTGTTAGATTAGCTTCTGCAAATTTGTTGCTGAAGTAATCTTCCAGTGGATTAGGTCTCACATTGTCCCGCCAAATTTCTGAGGGACCTAAGGAGAGATTTAAATCCCCCCCTAAAATAAGAATCTCATTGAAGAAATATTTTTTGAGGAGAGTATCCCAGTAAAGTTTCATGTTCAGATAAGGTCGATAAACGTCAAGTAAATGGACTGATTCTTTTAAGGTTGGGAGAAAAAAAGTAATCCTAATGCCGAAGTCCAAACCCCAAGTGTTGCGAACTTGGACTTTGTGAGTGTTCCATCCAGTAGCCAAACCTCCATATCTACCCAAAGCATCTACCTTCATGAAAATCCATCCAGGTAGTAAGAGCTCTAGGCTAGTTTTTATCTCCTCCCCAACCCCCAAAGTCTCTTGTAGAAGTTGAAAGTCCGAGTGTTCTTTGATGACCACCATTTTTAAGAAATATTTTTTTTTGACTCCTGCCAAACCCCTACAGTTGAAGAACATGATCTTCATAATGAAACCTTTCTCTGGGGCTTCACTTCTCTAAGTGCTCGTTCAATAGACTATTGTGTTCTGGCCAAAATATCCAATCTGGCCTTTGATTGTGCTTTATAAAGAAAGGATTTTCTCTCCTGTCCTCCCCTGTCAAGGGAGGAAACTTCCTCCTTTCCTAGTCCACTTGCAGCTTTGACTGGGATATTAGGAAATAATGGGTAGAAGAGGACTCCAATGACTGAGAGGAGGAGGAAGAGTTTTATTCAAGGATGCAGAGACTTTTAGGAGGGGGAGGTGCCTCCAAAAGGGGAGGATCAATGGATCTATCCTCTCTAGTTGCAGGGCAATTTATGGAGACAGTATTAAGTGATAAGCTTTTTAGAGATTCTATCCAATCATTACCCTCTAAAGACAGATTATTAATGAAAACAATAATAGGGGGGAGGGGACAAGGAGAAATACCCGAAGACTGATTTTTCGACAATTATGGAATTGGTGAAGAAGTATTTATAATCTCTAGTTGCCCTTCTGCCATCCTTTCTTTAGGTGGTGAGTGATCCGGCTGAACCTTTTCAGCTGTAGCCTCTGTCGAGTGTCCCAGTTACGACGAGGTGGGAGGAGTCTTACCCGAAATTACTTCTTGCCTTCTGTTGTGGACTAGGGAGGATGAATTTAACTTTGCTTTGTAGTAAGAATCCCCTCTAGTTCTTAAAGGAAGGTGGCAAGAATCCACCCGATGCCCATACTTGTGACAACACCGACATCTGAAGGGTACATTCTCATAGTCCAGTAATTGAGTATGTGTATAACCCTCCCAAGTAAGGTCAATTTCCTCTCCTATCCCTTCCCTGACGTTAAGATTGACCAAGATCCTCACTATTTTCCTTTATTTTGTAATTTCAAAGGAGAGGTTTTCTTCCAGGAATTCCCCCAGGAAATTTCCAATAGCCTTGAAATAGTCTAGAGACTAGAACTGTAGAGGAAGGGCTGACAGTCGGAACCAAACAAGGATTCTCTCCAATTTTTCCTTGGATGCGTCAAATAGAGGACTCCATGGCTTCAACAACAGGGGGGAAGAATTTATACTCAAATTTTTCCCCAACACCCATTTAGTATCCTCGACTGATTAAATTTGAAGGAAAACCAATTTTGACTTAATTCAATAACTTCAGGAGTATAACCCAGATCTTTTGTCCAAGCCGTATCTGTCCAAGAAGCTATGGTTTTAAGGGAAAAGAATATGTCACTGGCTCTCCCAACCAGTGTCTAGTTTGTCATCTGCAACACATTGTTCATACCAACTTCTTGTCCGAGTAGTAGATTGCCCACTTTCCCTTTGGAGGATGGTCCTTTCCTTTTTCTTTTGTGTCGTCCTCTGTAAAAACAGTTGTCGTCCCACAAAACCTCTAGGATATAGTCTGAAATAGGTGCCCTCCTGTCTAGAGGAAACCTCCATTGCTCTTCCACATCCAAGTGAGCCAAGATAAAACCCTTTGGTGGGTCGTGAAAACTTTGAGTATGCATGTGACCCGATTCCTTACAACGAAGGTCCAAAAAAGAGTTATTGAAAGTCTGTTCTCCTTCCTCCACTGATCCACTACCAACAGGTTCTAGGTGCAAAGGTGGGACGATATGATGAAAAGATTCTTCTTCCTGAGAAATCCAATCTAAGGCGAGGTCAACGGGCGAGCCGGAGATAGAGAGGAAACTATCAGAAGAGAGAGGATTCGAAGACAGGTACTCAGAATAAGTGCCAAAACAACTAGTGAAGGAGTCATCTCCTTGCAGGGAAGAGGGAGGGGATGGAAGAGTTCCTGTCAGAGGGGACAGAATCTCGGGGGACAAGAGTTGGCCTAGCGACGAAAAGCCAATTGTTGAAAGCCCCAGAGGAGGGTTAGAACCGCAACAGGTGGAGAGTGGGGTCGTAAAGTCGATTTATTTTTCCATGGATGACCTGCGTCCCCTAGTAGTCTGGGAACAGGGGCACTTACGAGGCTGTGGCAGTTAGCAAGAGTGAACAGGGAGAAGGACGCTATTCTAGGTAAGAACCGAGGGTAAAAGAGTAAAATCGATCATCATTGAACTGTGTTTCTGAAGGTTTTCAACCGCAGTCCCGCTCTTCAGTGTCGAAAAAACCCGCAGAACCCATCCCCCCAAACCTGCAACATCAACATTCAAATTACAATTATTTAAAGAAGTAAATTGTTGTTATAATTAAGAAATATTACTTTTAAATTAAAAATAATTTAAATTTAACTAAAAATTTAAAATATCTGGCAGGAGGCATAGTGTCGAGGCCGCTGAAGGAGGCAACGACGCATGAGCAGAGTAAATTCAAATTCATGGCTCTGTGCCATCGAAAAAACAACGAGTTGAGGCCAGGCGCACTGAGAGTAATGCTGCCTAGGCCTACACGAGCAGGGATTAAATGCATGAGGATGGCAGGATGGTGTGTCACGCTCTTGTCACATGGCCATCACCATCCTGGCGGCTTCGCGCTCCCTCTTGGTGACATCTGTCCCACAGTGGCACCCCATCCCAGGATATTTTATTTCAAATTAATTAAAACTCGATTATGAAAAACAAATTACTACCTCTTCATCTTCTAAAATTTTGATTTCTTGCAAATCGAATGGTTATATAGATTTTTTGATTTTATAAAAGAAGTAAATTGTTCTTATAATTAAGAAATAATATTTTTAAATTAAAAATAAATTTAAATTTAACTAAAATTTTAAAATATCATAACATTAATATAAAATTAATAACAAAATATTATTACATAAATCAATCACTAAAATAATTTCCAACATTAACTAAAAATTAAATTAACATTAAATATATTCTTCAACAATTTCGTTAACACTAGTTTAAAGATAGTAACAATTAATTAATTAATTAATTAATATATATAAGATTTTACCATATTTTTAATAATAATAAAATTATAATTCTTTTAAGAAAAACATTATGGAAATAAAAATTTAATGTATTAAAGATTTATTTATTTGAGAGTATGGCTTAATTGATTGTATTAAAGATGTATTTATATTTGAGAGCATGACTATGCTTAGATACTAATGGATAAGAATAAGTTAAACGATATGGAAGACAAGAGGCTTCCTAAAATTGTTTCAAAATGAGTCATTAGACTCAAGTGGTTATGATGGCATAGATATGCTTGGTCTAGGCTAAACTATTATTGGCTAAACTATTGGAAAATCATGGAAGACACCATTTTGCAAATAATGATACTATTAAAAAAAAGTCAAATCAAATTTTAAGTAGAAAATGTGGTACCATAAAGAGTTAAAGGAAAAAATAAAATTAAGGTATTATAAGGATGTAATCAACCCTAATCTATAAGATCAAAATTATCTATCTATTTTTCCAAGTGTAAAGAAAAAAATAATTATTTCTAAGATAATAATCTCAAATAATTACTTACCCTCTTAATCATCATCATCATTAATAATTAAATTATTTGTCTATTAAAAAAAATATTATAAAAATAATTGATTAATCATCATCATCATTAATAATTAAATTATTTGTATTTAAAAAAAATTATTATGAAAAGAATTGATTATATTAAAAATTTATTTATATTTAATAATAAACCATTATTAATAACTAAATTATATGTCTTTTAAAAAAATATTATAAAAATAATTGATTGTATTAAATATGTCTTCTTATTTAATATTGAATATTTTGTTATATTGGATTTTATGTAATGTTTATCTTATTTATATATTCAATAAAAATTTGGTGTAATTTTCCATTTTATAAAAAGAATATAATAGAATATAATTTTTTTTTTGCATATGGTAGTGAAAAAAGATATTTGAAATATTTAAGGTAGTTATATACAAATGGATTTTGAAAGAGTTAAATTTAGACTATATATAGTCAACTTTGTATTGAGATGGACCACATAAGGTAGTAAAATGATTTTAAAATGAATTTTTTTAACATAAACTTGCTTTTTGATTATGAGAATATAAAATTTCCCTTTCTACATTTTCTAACTACATTTTCTAACATATTCATAGGACTCTTGTCCTCTTGCATAATCTCATATTTTACAAAATAAAGGAACTAAAGTTAAATAAAAAAAGTTGGACAGTTATATTATAAAGATGGATGTTACAAACTCTTCAATATTAAATTATAAGATGCACTCTATTTTTCTTGGATGTAATAAGACTTTTTTATAAAATAAATTTGTATATAAAAAATACAATATATCTAGGAAGAATACTTTAAAAATAAAAATACCAAATCCATAAATCTTATGTATCATTTGTTCAAAATGATTGTGTATAAAGTAACTTTCTACAACTTATTATGAAGTAGATGTGTAATTCTTCCATATTCAA
>ML776664.1:193655-206908 GCA_009831015.1 Picea engelmannii
CTCACACATTCTCTCTCTACCCCCCTCCTCCCTTTATCTCTCCCCCTCCCTCCCATTATATCTCCTCTCTTTCTCTCCCACATCTACCACCTCTTTATCTCTCTTGTTGTTGTTATTCTCACTCTCACTATATCCCCCTCCCCCTCTCTCCTATAATATCCTCCCATTTCTTTCTTTATATCTCTCTAGCACCCCTTCCCTCTATCTCACCCCTTCCCCTCACACTCACTCTCACTCCCTCTCTCCTTGTTGTTAGTCTCACTCTCACTCTCTATTTTTCCCTCTCTCTCTCTCTCTCTCTCTCTCTCTCTCTCTCTCTCTCTCTCCTCCTCTTTTCCGCTAGTTCTACCTCCCTCTTTCTCTTTCCATCTAAAGGTGAGGCATGTCTAAAAAAAAATAAAGGATACATGTGCAACAGAGAAATGTATCCTCGCCTGTAAGGTGAGTGTTAATTTTTTGTTCTTCTTCCAATGGATTACTTATACGTGTACTTATATTAACATGACCATGAAATAGACCATGAAATAGACCTAGACCATCACTTAGACCTCCCTAGCTCTCTACCTGTTCGGTATTACTCTTTCTATCTACTTCTTGGCTAACCTAGGTTCATATTTGAACATGTTTCCAACAAAACCATCCAAAACTATCGGCCCTCCTGGTAAACCAGAAGGAAACGAAACACAAAAAATGTACTACACAGTCTCACCCGAGATAGTTCTATGGGTGGCTACAAAGATCAAGTGCTTGCAGCCTGGAAAAGAGTGGGGATACGGGATTGTAACTAATCTCTCTCAAGCCTTAAACTATTTACTTAATGTATTATTATTCATATCCATTCACCTGTTAAACTCTTTCATGTAATCAAATAGATCTAGCTAACCACATATGTGTAAATAAATCACTAACAATCATTAAAGATGATAAACCATTAACATAAAGTAAACATACATTCTTTCATTAGACAATACAGAAGTTTTACCATGGTTCACCCTTTCCTGGGCTACGTCCACAAAGATCTGGCTTCTTAGAATCTTTTATTATGTTGTTGCAAAATATGGCATTGAACGCACTACAATTTTGATCATACAATCATGAACACGGTTCCTCCACCTCTGTGAGGCAGACTAGACCACACCAAGCTCCTCATCCTGTGATCTAACCCTCAATATCTCTCTACTTTACTTTCCTACAGCTTAACAACTTACAAAATTGTATCACAATGGCTCATAACCCAAATTACTACTAACAAACAACCACATTTGGAACCCTGACCTAGACCTCCCAGGTGCTTATTTATACTATTTTACAGTATTGTTAGTCGTTACATTCCAAAAATCTAACTGTAACATGGTTAGGTCTTACTTCCTCTGCACCTTGCTTGCTTTCCTTATTTGCATGCATCTTTCCCTTGCACGTGCTACTTTTCCTTCCAGTTGTTCTTCTTCAAAACAGGGTTTTATCCTCCAAAATAGGTATTTCCTCAAAATAGGCCTCCGCCCAACATGCCCCCAACACTAACATGTGGCTCGTCTCGAGCCACCTAGGAATTTCATGCTCCCTTGCTAACCTATGTTAGGCTGTGGAACTTGTCTGGAAGTTCCCTTCCTCTTGCCTAGACCCGCACGACATTTTCTGCGAGCACTTCTAATGCTTGCATTGTGATCTCCTCTTGGTTCATTTTTGCACACGTTTTCCATGTTTTCACCATGTTCCTCTTCTCCTCCTCTGATTGTTTGATCATCTGCGCTGCTTTGTGTTGAGGGGGTTCCATCTATGTCTATATTTCCTACTTCTACATCTGTGTTGATTTTAACTCTACTTGCAACTTCTTTAAATCTTGATTTCCTTTTAAATGCTTTGTAATGTTCATTGTATTTTTCTTTTGTTTGAGATCTTGGATCGCTGCGCTTACTCTGTATTCCTCCTAGTCTCATTGTTGCACCTACTCATCTTCCTCCAGCACTGTCCAAAGCTTCGCTGCTCTCTCAAACAATCCTACTATTGCGCTGACTTGTTTCTCCATCTCATCTATTTGAGCTCGAACTTCATTTTTTCTTTGCTCCTTCACCTCTGGAGGAGTTGTGGGGTTGAGTTTTTCTTTTAATTCCTTGATCTCCTACCTGTAGCGATCTATTGTCTGTGCGATTAGGTTGATCCTATCCTCTGCACTTTTTTCTACTCCTTGTGTGTTGTCAGGGATGCGATTATACACCATTGTCATACCATGTTCCATTTTGTTTGTGTGTTCTTTTTAGTCCTTGGTTTCAAGCTTGACCTGCTCGACTACCAATTCTAAGACTTCCTTGCCATTATTCGTATGCTGCAATTTTGCTATGTCTGTTATTGCATGCGACTGCACTTATTGCGCAACACTGAATTGAAGCTTGTAGAGTTCCTTGGTTTGTATCCTTGCCAATAAAAACTCTAATTGCACCAGATTCCTTCAGTGGTGTCTAGGCTAGGGTCTCATCCATCTGCAACATGTTATATGTGACTTGGAAGTTTAGGCTCGAATGTGCAATATTTTGGATGGGATCTTTCACGTGCATCACAACCCTTTCCTCTTCTTTTGTTGTTGTGGGGAAGAGATCTCTTCCCCTTTCAATCTTGTGTGTTGTTATCATATTCTCTAGGACCTACCTTATGTCACCCAACTCATCTTGAATTTGATCTCTTTGGTGTTGGGCATCTTCAAAATCCTCAGCTACACTTTCCTGTACTTTTTCTACCACGAGGTCAACGTCATCCTCATTAATATTGTACTTTGGAAGTTTCTTGTGAAACTTGGACTTCTTTCCCAACCCCCATGAATGTCTGATTGGCCACTTGGGTTTCCTTATTTATTATGGGGTGGATATATAGGGGTTTTCTTGTGTTGTTGTATCCCCCATTCCTTTTTCTCCTTATGTTGGGGTAATGTCCTTTTTTCCTGTCTACGCGTCTTTCTTTGGCGCACTCCCCTTCTTCTGCTACTAGGGCTTCTAACTTGGCTTCAAATTTTTAGGCACAACACTGTCTCCTGCATGTGTCTTAGATCCTCCTGCTTGTACCTCCTTTCTTGTGGACACTTCCTTAGCAATGACTGGGATCTTCCAGTCATCTTTCCAGTCACGCATCATGATTTCTACATCTTCTTCGCTCATGTAGTATCATAGTTTCATCCACTCCTTGGTTGGATCCCTACGCGCTTGTATCCACATGGTGTGGCTTTTGGATATGAAATTTTAAATACCTTGGTATTGCACGACAACCTCTAGAGTGATCCTCCATGTGTTTGCAATGTTTTCTTGGATGTCGTTGAAGTACCGCACAAAGTTACTTGTGTTGCCACTTATTCTCTTGGGGTCCGAAGTGATCCCCATTGAGGTATGTCGTGTTGCATGAAAACGACCTATCCTGTCACAAAAATAAGAGTATGGCGGCTCCCTCCACCTGTCTGATGCTATTAGAATTACCAACCAAGAGTAATGAAATTTTTTCCACAAATCCTGGGCATCTTTGCAGTCATCGAGGAACAAGTTTAACAGATAAGGGGCCCAGTTGAGCATGGTGCCATTGGTGCACTATGTTGCAGTTGTGACAACCCTTGAAGATACTTCCTCCTTGCAACACTTTTTTATCATCTTGTAGGCCATAAGATTTGTGGTCATTCTCTTGGATGCGTCGTTTATTCTTTTTATGATTATACTGCATGATCCCCTCTATGTGTCATAGATTTTATTCATCTCCTCAGCAAGCAATTTCTCCATTTTTTTTTTCATCCAGGTACTACGTGAGAATATCCCCCATGGACTATATAACTTTGATCAAGGCAATCAACTCGACGTCAATTGAGACGAGTTCCTCCATCCATAAGAAGCCTCCATGGTGGACCTCCATTAACTGCTTGACACAATTGTTTACCTTCTAAAATGGGGGATTTCCACCAAGTTGAGGATACTTATGTTGGCCAAGACAACTACCCATGGTTTTTCTTGCAGTATAGGGTCACCGAAGGGTCTTGTGCCTATGATGCCCATGTATATCTACTGCGCAAATTATGGTAATTTTCCAGCATTGGCCACATCCTGGTATGAATATTTCAACTTTTCGATGCACCTCAAAAGTTTTGGCATCATATACACTCCCTTTGGAATGTGTGATAGTACGATGGTTGCATCGGGCTTCTTGGGCAGGGACCGTGCCATGGGATGTTTTCCCTTTCTTCTAACCGGTGCGCTAGAGGTCCCAACCTCTGCTTGCCTGTGCTCTACGCCCGATTCTGTCTTCCCAGTGAGGTCTTCAACCAACCCTTCCTGTTGCTGCAAAAAACCTGCTTTAGGTTGTGGTATTAGCATCATAGCCTCTGTGTGCACACTTTCTTTGTCATTTTTTCTTTGGGCTTCTACGACCCTCACAAGTTGTTGTAGGTTTCCTCCGTCATTTGTTTGGCGGCCCTGTGCACTATCAATATCCATGACAGTTGTTGTTTTATCTTGTTATTCTTCCACCATCAGTGTAGGGCTTGTTGGTTCCATGTGCGGGGAGGGAATTGCGTCGACATTGACTACTCCCTCTCTGTGAGCCATTTCTTGCTTGGCCTTCATAGTTTCATCTGGTTCCCTAATGTTGCTACATGTTTTCCTCGTGGTTTGTCTTGGCACACCAATCTTTGGTTGGGCCATTGTGGGTATTTCTTGCTTTGTTTTGAACGGGATTCGATTGGTTCTCACTGTGCACTCGTCTATTCACTTTGGCTCTTCGTGCTCTCTATCGTTACAAGTTTGAAATTTCACAATAAGTTGTAATCTGTTTGTGTTTCCCCTTTATATAGAAGGTGCCATAAATGTTGTGAAACTTCGTGGAGAATATTCCCTGGCTGCAATTAATGCAATAAAGGTTTACACTACATTCCATTTAATTTTCATAAATACATCCAGGTGGCGCCTTTTTTACATAACCCTCATTTTTTCGCTTTTCTGACCATTTGTCCTTTTTCCGGTACGGTGAAATTTTTAAGTGCGTTGTGCATTTCCCCTGTTATTTTTTGTTAGTTTGTAGTATTTTTACTTTTTTTACTCATCTGGTGCGCACAAACATTTTTCCCTTTTGTCGCGTTGAGTCTACTTTTTCTACGCACATTATTCCCCAATAATTTTTGTATTTTCTTTATTTTCTGTTTTTGTATTTCTTTTTCCTTCTTTTTCTCTTTTTTATTTATTTTTGTCATATTTCTATCCTATCTTCTACTATATTACACCATGTAAATGTTTTTCTTATTGCGTTGTAACTTTTAATTGTTAGGAGGTCGGTTTTCCATGTACAATTTCAGTCGACTCTCGTTGATCATTCCCTTCAGTTTTGTTTCTTCCAGATCCTTTAGTTTCATAGATCCCCCACCTGTTATAGACTTTACTTCATAGGTCCCTAGCCAATGCATTCTAAACTTACCAGGATGTTGAAAACATTTACTGTCATAGAACAAGACTAGGTCTCTTTCCTTGAAACTCTTCCGCTTGATATGTCTATCATGTCAAGCTTTGTCTCTCAATTTTTGTACTTCTTGATGAAATCCTGCTAGAATCCTATCTTCTTCCATCTCCATTAGTTTATTTATCCTTTCCTTTACTATGCCTATTTCTATCATGTTGGTAATTGTTGCTACACATAGACTGGGTACCGAAAATTCTAATGGTACTATTGCTTCCTTCCCGTACACCAACTGGAATGGTGTTTGTCCTATCAACTTCTTGCATGTAGTCCTGCATGCCCATAGTACTGCTGATATTTTCAAATCCCAATCATCCATGTTGACATTACATATCTTTGTCAAATCATTCTATAAGATCTTATTGAAGTCTTCCACTATTCCATTTGCCTGTGTTTGGTAAGGTGTGATCTTCTGGTGATAGACTTCAAACTCCTTATTCATAGCCCTAATAGTGATGTTGATGAAGTGAGTACCTTTATCACTCATCAAGATTCTTGGACATCCAAATTTGGTGATCATTTGATCAAACATAAAGTGTGTTGGTGTCCCTGCACTACAGTCTGTGACTGGTGCTCCTTATGCCCATATTATTAAGTATTTTGTTCCAGTAATGATGTATCTTGTTCCTGACCTTTTTGTTGGTGGATGGATTGGCCCAACAAATTCTATTTTCCATTTTTCAAATACCTGCAAGGTCACTTGTGTTCTTAGAGGCATATCATCCCTTCCGTTAGGTTTACCAACCCTCTGACAGACATCACATTGATGGAAATATTCCTTAGCATCTTTTTGGATTGTTGTCCACCATAGTCCTATGTGCAATACCTTTTGCACGGTAGATTTTCCTAAATAATTTCCTCCAACTCTTCCCTCATGAGCTTCTGCCAAAATTCTAGGCCTTTAATGTTCTAGTACACACCTTTTCAAAATAATATTTGCACCCATTTTGTATAAGTGTCATGTAATCAATTGATATTCGACAACTCTGACTACCATAATTTTATTCTACGCAGTGCTAAATTCTTGTGGCACAATCCCTGTACTTAAGTATTCATTAATATCAGCAAAATATTCATCAAATATTTGTACTGAAAACACTTGAGCATAAGGGAAGTTGTCTTCCAAGTTGGTAGGTTCCTCTCGATTAGTGACCCTCTACAGGTGATCTAGTCCTGCATTCAAATTCCCTGATTTGACTATGACTTCAAAATCAAACTCTTTAAATAACAATAGACGTCTACAAATCCTTCCCCCCAACACTAGCTTGTTGACTAAATATTTTAGGGAAGAATGATTTGTGAACATCTTAAAATGTTTTCCTAGAAAATAGTGCCTGAAATTTTGAAGTGTGTATACCATGGTTAAGCCTTATCTTTTGGTGGTGTTGTAATTCTTCTCTGATTCTGACAATTTTTTGCTTGCAAAGGCTATAGGATGGTCTAAATCCCTTGCTCCTGGTTGTGCCAGAATTTCTCCAAGTGTTATGGCTGATGCATCTACATGCACATGAAATGTCTTTTCCCAATCTGGGAATACTAGGATAGGTTCACTGACCATATTTTCTTTTAAAGTGTCCAACCCTTGTTGACAATCTTCATTCCATTGAAATATGGTATCCTTATTCAACAATTTTTCCATTGGTACAGTAATCTGTGCATATCCCTTTATGAATTTCTTGTAATAGCCTATATGTCCCAATGTTTCTCTCACCTAGCACATTGATTTTGGTGGTGGTAAATTAACAATGACTGCAATCTTAGCAGGATCCACAAATAACCCTTGTTTACGAACTATATGTCCCAACAATATTACAAAAGGTGTCCCCAAGATTCATTTCTTTATATTCAATGATATCTAACACTTTCTGCATCTTTCTGACATCAACCTTAATACTTCTACATGGTATTTTAATAGACTATATACAGTCCAATCATCCAGATATACTTCTAAAAACCGGAGTATGAATTCTTTAAAGGAAGCTATGACTAATATTGAAAATATGGTTGGTTCATTCTTCAACCCAAATGGCATGACTTTGTACTAGTAGGATCCCCATTCTGTAGAAAAAGTAGTCTTGTACCTATCTTCTGGAGCTATCTTGATATGATGGTAACATGATAATCCATCTGTAAATCAGTATGATTCCTAGCCTCCCACATTCTCTAATACCCCATCCGTGAAAGGGGTGGAAAAAGGGTCATGTAAGCAAGCGTCATTCAATTTTCTTAAATATACACATATCCTTATCCCCCCTTTTTTATTTTCTTATACTACCATAGGAATTATCCATTCATATTCCTCTATTGGCTCTATGATACCGACTTCTAACATTCTGTCAATTTCATCCTTTACATTATTCTTGTACATTGGATTCAATCTGTAAGGTCTCTGTCTAGAAGGTCTTGCCTCAGGTTTGAGAGGTATATTCATCTCTCATATTTCTCCTACTATTACTTTCATCTCTGTAAAGTTTGTTGGGAACAGGTCACTATTTGCGCAGTAACTCTGTTATTATTTCCACTGTTTGTTCATCCTAGTAGTCTCCAATACTTTCCATTTTAGGATTATCATTTGTCCCAATGTTGACTTTATTCACTTTGATAGGTTCAACAAATACTTATGATTCCAAAGATGGACCTTCCACCTCTCTTTCTCCTTCAATTCCTGTAATATTAATATTGCACAGGTCATCTTCATCCGGTGCTTCTTCTTCCACATGGTAGGATGAAAGTAGTTCTTTGATTGTTTGCATGTTTTGTTGTTGGTATTTTGTCATGAGCTCAACCTATGGTTCATCAATAAATATCACCCCTCTTATATTTTTTAGTGTTGAATCAATGTTGATTTTCTCATGTTCAAATGTTACTATACAATTATGTTGTAATGTTGTCCATTTTGTAGTGCCTCTATGTAGTTCCTGGTCTACATACCAGTTTTCTGGAGTTCCTTCCAATGTATGGATGAAGTGATGAGGCCATTCCTATGGTGGTTTCATCCTCCATTGTGTTCTACATTTCTCCAAATGTTTTGTTGTTATTTCTCCCCTGCTCAGTGCCGAATCGAATGTGTGATAGTCGCTTACATTGGTACTAGTCCTTAACTGTTTCCTTGTGCGCGCCCCACCATCTTGTAGGTGTATCTTTGAGTGCAATGTATAAGGATAAGAGTTTCTGATTCTATAACACTTCATCTTTGTATATTGTTAGGAATTATTCTTATTCATTTACCCCATGAAAACTGGGAGGTTCTCTTATCTCTGTACCTACCCATCTTACTATGGAATCTATTCTTGTGCACCTTCTTGTTGAAACTTCATGTAATGTTTGTTGCCAATTCTCCAAACTTGAATCTGTGTCAAAATCACAGGATGTGATTCTCCTCCAACTAAGTACGCGATATGAATTTGGGTTGACATAATATTCTTCTAGTGTGGTGGTTCTATACAACTGGTTAATTTCCCTTAGATCTAGACAGGTGGGTTCTACAAACCTTTCTCCTTCTAATGGATCTAGTGGCACAATGACTATATTCTATGGATTGAAATTTCATTTTCCTTGTCTTCAAGTTGATTATTTCCTATTTATCAAATTCCCAATCCAATCCAAGCAATGTTGGATAAGGTGTTGTGCCATCCACTATTTCTATCACTTCAAAGTCTTCCCTAGTGTGCACTCAATCCAGATCTATTGTCACACCCTTAAGCCTTTCGATTGGTAGAAATTTATGTTGGTTTGCATCTTGCTAACTTCAACTGGACAGGTGAATAGCCTAGTGTGGGCTCTCCCATACAATGGCATGTCTTCTTGGGTAATATATTTAGCTCAGAGCCTAAATCTAGTATAATATCCCCCATATTGAAATTTGCAATGTTAACATTCATTATGAATTCCCTACTTGTCCTCCTTCTTGTATGGAGGTGATTGACTGTATTCTTCTATAACTTCCCCTCTACCTATGTGCTACATCTTCCCAACATTTTTTTCAAATTTGAACGGATGATGGATCATTTAATAGCTTAACACACGAATGCAAAAAAGTCTTTATGGTACTTACTTGTGCTAAAGGTGGTGCTTCGCTGGTGTGATCCATTGATAAAGTAATATTGTACATTGGTACATTATGAGTATGATGCACAACTGATGTATACACAACATATTGTTTGACGAACTACTGTATGGCCTCCTTACATGTTTCTTTTTCTTTCCACGCATCAAACTACTTTTGTGGTTTGGTATTCTTATTCACCCATTGGTGTTGTGTTGGATTCGGTATCACTACATCAGTTCCTATCTTAGCGCCTTCTCATGTGACTATGTTGATATTTATTCCATCATCCCTGGCCTCTCCAGAGATGTACTAAACATTCTGGTTGTTTTGGTTCCTTTTTTCTTGATTTTTTCCAAAAAGTGTTGGGAATTCCTCTGTATCATGGTCTATTGCGTGACAATACATACACGTCGCAGGTGGAAGTGGACACTCCCTTGCATAATGTCCTGGATGTTGGAAGTTGTGGAAAAATATTGGACCTCTACCTCTTCCAAATCCTCCTCTACCTCATCCTCCACCTCTATAGCCAGTTCAATATCCTCGCGGGGTGTTGTACGAAGGTGCTTGATTATACCGCGCAGGGTTATACTGTGGTTACACATTATTATATTGCAGTTGCACAATGTTATATTATTATTGTGCAGTGTTGTATGGAGGTGGTACCTAGTTAAAATGAGGTGTATCTTTCCCTGTCATCATTTCTTTCTGCACCCTATAGGTGTCTGAGGTTCTTTCCCTCATCAGGTCCATTTTCCTACAATATTTATCATCATGGCCCACTGACCTGCAAAAATTGCGGTATGAGATCTTGGGTACTTTTTGGTACTTCTGCATCATTGGACAATGATATGGATCATGCCCATGCATCATATATATCTTTCAACATAGTAATCATATTGGCAAAGGGTTAGGTACTCTTGCTTCCATGTACTGTGTGAAAGTTGGGCATTCATTCTTGTGGTGTCCTTTTGTCCGGCATGTGGTACACCAAACTATTTCTCTTTTCTCTTTGCCATTATTCTGGTTTAGTTTAAATGTGAGGTTCTTCAGATCCTCCTTCAACTCCTCTATTGTTGGATATGTCTTCTGATACTGGTTCTCTTCTAGCTATAAGGTTTCCTGCAACGCCTCTACCTGAGTTTGAATCTTTTGTTTTCTCAATGGGTATTTCAAGTGTGGTAACAATGAATTTACAAAGAGATGTTTATGCTGCATGTCAGCCATGACATACTTCAACTTACCCTTAAACCATTTGAACCTCTGATCAATCTCCCAAACAGACTCACATGGTTTCTGTCTGATTTCAATCATCTGATTAATGCATTGATCTTCTGAACTAGGTTATGAAATTCATTTACCAGTAACTTCTTCACATATTCAATTGTCCTTATTGTTCCTGGTGGACTGTTTACAACTAGACTCATGTACTAGTCCAGTGCACGGTCTCTTAGCATGATGGATAACTATGCAAGTTTTGTATCCTCATCTATGATATTTGTTTCTTCTCAGATCTTCTGACAGATGAAAAATTGCTTTTCAGGGTCCTTTGATGCCTCTCCCATAAATTATGGTAACCTAATGGTGGGATCATGTCTTGCCATATTGAACTATGATGAACTACTACCTGTGCAGGGTGTAGATATTTGACTGCTACTTCCTGAACTAGCTCCTCCAGTTGTTGTTCCTGGTTTAGATGTATTTTCTTCTGTCTTTCTTCTACTAAAATTGATTTGTCTAAATGGTGGTGTTCTTTTTGGTGTATTAGTCACACATGGGGTTATGGGTTCCACACTGACACTGATTTGAATGGGGGTTCATCCTTCTATTCATGCCCTTGGAACGCATGTCTTCCTTTCATATATTTCACGCAGGAATTCCTCAATCTACTCCACAACACAAAGATCCTCTACCTATTCTTCATCAATTTCCAAACCCTCTCTATATGCTATGGCTCTCTTCTTATTATTCATATTATATTGGTAGGGTACCCCACTGTGCATCTTTCCAGCTGTTTTCATGATCTGCTTTATTTGATATTCCTCCATCATTATTGGATCCATAAACTCCTCCTTCTTTCCATTATCCATCTCTTCTTCCATTTCTCCACCTCTTGTGAGTGCTTCACCCCTTCCCCCATGCACACATGGAAATTTAGTTGTTTGATTCCATAGTCATCACACCATTTTTATAAAGTAAAATATTGATTGAAGTATACAACAATATGATATACCTACCTTTAGGTCCTTTTAGAAACTCTTTCTCTATTGTGTTGTAAGACCTCGCAGTATCTACTGCAAATTTTGTGATAAACCCTGCAACAATACTATCTAACCAGAAATCTATTGTGCGCGTGAATTTGTTGTTAACTTGTTGTAACTACACGATCTCCACAAGATTCCACTCGATATGTTTGATTATATTTGTAGAGTGTTTTTCTTTCAACCTTAATAGCCAATCCTGAAACACATGCGATAAATCACAGAAAAATACCTCATTCAGGTTGCTAAACACGTACTTTTCCAGATATTTATGCGGTCTTATCTTAGGGTTTCTTTTATCCTTTTGCGCAAATTCAAGCTCCTTTGTTTTCAACCATATTTATATCTATGCCTTGTTTAGATTCCATGGTTTGAAAATTCCCTTTTTATATCTTCATTCTCCGCAAACTTATTATACAGGTCCCATCCACTTAATCCCATGCAGCTCTAGCCGACAATGTAACCATTTGTTGGGTATTACTCTTTCTATCTACTTCTTTGCTAACCCAGGTTCAGATATGAACATGTTTCCAACAAAACCCTCTAGAACTGTTAGCCCTCCTAGTAAACGAGAAGGAAACGCAACACACATAATGTACTACGAAGTCTCACCCAAGATAGTTCTATGGGTGGTTGCAACTAATCATTCTCAAGCCTTAAAATATTTACTCAATATATTATTATTAATATCCATTCAGTTGTTAAAATCTTGCATGTAATCAAATAGATCTAGCTAACCACATATGTGTAAATCAATCACTAAAAATCATTAAATATGATCAACCATTCAAATAAAGTAAACATACATTCCATCATCAGACAACACATAGTTTTTACTGTGGTTCACCCCCTCCTGGGATACGTCCACAAAGATCTGTATTCTTAGGCTATTTTATTATGTTTCTACAAAATATGGCATCACACACACTACAATTCTGATCATACAATCATGAACAAGGTTCCACCACCTCTGTGAGGTGGACTAGACCACACCAGGCTCTTCAACATGTTATCTAACCTTCAATATCTCTCTACTTTACTCTCCTACAAATCAACAACTTACAAAATTGTATCACAATGGATCACAACCTGAATTACTACTAGCAAACAACCACACTCGAAACCCCAACCTAGACCTCCCATGTGCTTATTTATACTCTTTTACAATCTTATTAGCCATTACATTCCAAAACCCTAACCATAACATGGTTAGGTCTTACTTCCTCCACGTCTTTCATGCTTCCTTCTTTGCATGCAACTTTCCCTCGCACATGTTGCTTTTCTTGCCAGTTGTTCTTCTCCAAAACTAGGTTTTATCCTCCAAAATAGGTATTTCCTCAAAATAGGCTTGTGCCCAACACTAGCCCCACTATTTCCCCCCTCTTCCTCTCACTCTTTCACTATCACTATCTCCTCCTATGACCTTTACCATGACATAGAGATATACCTAGATTTAGACATTGACCTAGATATTG
>ML776664.1:206955-223397 GCA_009831015.1 Picea engelmannii
CCCTAGACATAGACCTAGACCACAAAATAGACATTGACCTAGATCTTGATGTATACAATGGCATAGACTCCGCTAGCTCCATCTAATCCTAGGCATAACTTATAATCAATCCTTAACCCTATCTTAACTCAAGCCCTGAGTGCACTATGCATATGCCTTGTGTACAACCCTTGCACCCACATCACCCACATATTGGTTCTCTAACAATTTCTCTATCCTTGAAAACACTTTCAATCATAAGCCCTTAGGCCTTAGTTGTCTCCACACCCCTATACATTTTTATTCATTTTCAGGTTTGGTGTATATTAAATTCTATATCTGTTGCAGTAAGAGCGTGCATGTGCTCCTATGAATTGACTAAGTTGTTCATTTATGCTCAGAAGGAACACACATGTATTCCTAGAACACGCACACACTTTAGTGCACACACATTATAGGAATGAGTGCACATTCTTGTTGGGCATGTTTTGGTGCCAATCACACCCCACCTCATCTATCTCATGGTTGATAAAAAATCATGACAACTTCATACAAAAACATCTCGCACATACATGTTTTACTTTTTTTAGTGTTCTTATTAGAGTCATAAAGACTTTTGCGCTATTTCCAGACCATTGTAGGAAAATTTGGAAGACAACTTTGTCATGTGCAATTGGAATTTTTGTTTGTATCTAATTGTGTATTCTTATGGATTGAAGGTATAGGTCACTGAGATCCATATCATTACCATATTCTGAATCAAGCTACTTTGGAAAATCCTCCTACGTTTCCTCCTCTTTGTCTGCCAATTTTGAGGTGTTTGGATCGATAGTGTTGTATCTCTTAGCATTGTCATGTGGTACATAGTTTTCCTCTGTGGCTGCCTCTGCATGTGATTTTGAGCTAGGATTATGGTCTCAATATTTGACATTGTGGGAGATGGTTTTGAAGGAATTTTTGGTCTTGAAATAGTTTCCTAGGTGATCAGTAGCTAGATTCCTCTCAGTTCTTATCATGGTTGAAACCTTCTCAAAACCGTCAGTGTCCCTTGAGGGAGGGGGATCATTCGAGTTCATATATACGTTCAAAGGAAAATCTATTAAGAGATGGTTGTGTTCATGGAATCAACAAAAATAGAAGGGGATGTTCTCATAGTCCAGAGTTTGGACCCATTGATTATCCTTATAGAAGAGACCGATGGAGTCTACTAGGGATTTTTAGAGGTTCATGCAAAAACAAATACAAGCATAGGAGGTGTAGTGGCCTTGCTCAATGACCTCAAAGATATTTACAAAGGATCCAAAGGTATTGCAAATCCCCTCCAAAATTTCCTCATTCCATAATTTTCATGGGAGTGAGTACATGTGGATCCTAACAGGGGTAGCAGTGAAGTCTTCCTTCTCATGAATAAAGTGCTTTGTCCATGAGTGGAAATGGAGTCCTTCTAAGTTGAATAAGTATGGTCCATTTTAAAAATCATGAACTTTGTCTTCTAGATTGGAAAATATGGTGGTAATAAAACTTTGGGAACGTAACTTACAGTCAATATGACCTTTGGGATTCCAAACTGTTTTGATCCACCAAGTGAGGGTTTTCTTAGTAAGCTAGATTCCCATAGATTTTCCTATCAAGGCATGATCTTACACAAATTGTATGTATCTTCCAATTCTGAAAGAGGTGACTTCTTATTTTGTATTTTCTTCATATTTGGGAAGGAATCTTGAGGAGATTCCATGGCTACTTTGATTTTGGTCTTTTTTCGGTTGGATTGATGATTGCTTGTTAATTTTTTGGTTTTTATTTTTTTTATTCCCTAGAGCAAAGTGATCATTGTGGTTGATCTTATTCAGATTCATAGAGTGGCCATTAGGTCCATTGGGGTGACTTGCAATAATTTGGCTATAGGAGGGAGCCATAACCCCTCCTATAGCCATATCCATGAGGGTTGGGAACCATAAACATAGCAAAGAGAAACCCTATATTCGTTCAGAGTACACAATCTTGTTCTTCGGTTTCTTGAAGATATTATTTTCAACTTGTTAATGTCATGGATGTTGTTTCGTATGATTACGTTGATTTTATTTATGCTTTGGTATCCCTTGGATCTAGTGATGTAGGTCACATTTTGATGTGATTAAAGTTGTTCATGTTATCCTCTATATTCTTATACTTTTCTTTATCATTGCAATGTTTGACATAGATTTATGCTTGATGTTAGGTATTATAAATTGCCTCTATGTCAATAGGTATACTAGTGTTTATTTTGTTTTGTTTGATTGTGAATTCATTGTTTTAGAGGTGTGTATTTTTTATCCTAAGAATGATTCACAAATATTTCAAGAATGTTATTGATTCCTTGATCCATTCTCTCTTTATTTACATCTTGAGTTTTTTTCCAAAATGTGACTTTGTATGTTGGCTTAGTAATAAGGAATATGAAGCAAACAACACACATAATATAATTAGATAATTAACACGATACAACAAGTGTAAAAAATAAAAATAATGAAGGGGTTGATACCATGGTTGAGTTCTCACACAACCATAGGAAAAGAGAACTAATGAAATTGATAACCTAGCAATAATGGTGTGATTCAAAATTCACAATATAGGTAATAATCATTGGATTTCAAAGATTATTTGTTGGTTGTGTTGAAAAGTGATTTATTACATATGATTTTGTTTGATAAAGGTGTAGTTTTGATATAATAATTTGATGTTGCTTCATGAACCAAGGATTAAATATGTTATATGAAAGTATTCATTATGATTGAGTGATACGTTATTGTTTTAATGATGTTGTTTGGAAACATTGAAGTGACATATTTTTATTGGAGCAATTAGACCATATCACACCTTGACATATTGGAGTTATTTGCATCATGGTAAAAAGAGTGTGTATTTCTTGGTCATATCACATGCTAAGTCTATGATTACATTGTTGAAGTTTCTCTAAGATGTTGTATGTCAGTGTTTGATATTTCTTTATGTGCATCATTATTGGATACTTCCTTGTAATGGTTATTACAATGGTGTCGATAATTAGTTAAATATGGTATGGCCATGACACATGGGTAATACATGATCATGATTTTGTTCATGTTGGATTAGTGAGCGGGGGGGGTTTGAATCAGTAATAGAGAAATTTAATCATTTTTAACCATAAAATGCAAGTGTTATATCAATGTAGCATTATCATCCAATAGTTGTTGAGTAAATAAACAATGCGCAAATGAGAAATCATACACATACAAAATACATAAGTATTTTTATGTGGAAACCCAAAGCAGGAGAAAACCACATAATGCTTTTTCTTATATGTATTTAAGAATTACATTAATTCGAAGGACCCACTTTCTTTGTTTTCCAACTGCATATGGAAGGAGGGTCCAAACCCGCAGTTTCTCAGGATAAAACTTGAGGGAAGCTCCAACTCCCCAATTCTGTAGCTACAACCAAAATGAGGATGCAAACCCCTATGTTCTTCAACTAAAACTAGAAGGTGGCTACAACCACATGTCCTTGCCCCGTCCAACCACCCTGTCATAGAAGTAGAATGATGGAACCACTGTCACACTATCACTGTGATATATACTGTTTTAAACCTATACCAATCAACCTACACCAAACAACCTATAACAACCTATACCAAACAACTTGTAATCAACCTACACCATAAAAAAGTGCATCAACCATGCACCAACCTATACCATCAACGAGTGCATCAACCATGCACAAAATATGTACCGATATTGCATCAAATACACATAAACTATGACTGATCAATATGTACCAACATCATCAACTATACACCTCATGTATGTGCCAACTCATCAACTACTTGTCTCAACCATGTACCCAACTTCTGCCTCAACCAAAACCCCTCATCAATTTCATCATCCAAATCTGATTTGTAACTTTGTCATAGACCTGGTGTATATGATCACACACTTTCAAACCTTCCTTAAATTTAACAACAAGAGACTAGCATTTTCATCAAACTTTACTTTAGTCTCACATGAATTATTTTGGATTAGTCAACAACCCTAACCTGAAATAATCATTACTATGAACCTGTAATGAATAAAGATTTGAAAATAGCACACAATTTGTTTTAGTGTCTTTAATGCAATTCATCCAGGTTTCACTACTTGGAACCTCTCACAAAAGGAGTTAGAGCAAAAATGACATACCTTGTTGAATTATGGCTTATTCTAGGGACAAAACTTGTAGAGTGTTCACCACAGAGATGTTTGTTGTATAGATCTGAAAATGGTACAAAAAATAATGCATATTGTACTCTAACCAATAAATTTGGTCTTACTGAATTTGGATCTGTTATGAATAAGTTATGATGTTTTTACCCGAAACACTTGTTTTAGACTAGTTTCAAGACTAGCCACAAAGCATATTTTCCACGGAGTGTAACTCCAAAAATACAACGATGGACAAGATGAAATTTTTATCACAACTACTTGAATATGTTTCCTCAACGAAATCCATATTTCACAGTCTGAATCATTCTAGAATTTTTTTTTGCGAAAATGTTAAGATGACCTGTAAATAACATACCTTAGAAAGCATCATCAAAAGAATTTATCCTCACTTGAATTTAGGCCTTCTTTACTTCACCTTGCCTCTGAAATTCTCCTTAGATATCCTTTGGTTACCTCAGTCACTTGTAGATATTCAATATGTTCAAGTGTGATTAAAATGAGAGACCCCTACCTCTTATTTGTACTTGTATGTAGTTTCCTCAAGGGGTTACCTTCTAACCATCTTAAACCACTTTCCTTATTTTAGGGCTAACCCACTTCTAACCACTTGTCCACTTAGTAATTTCTCCATTAACTTTATTATTTAAATAATTTCTTTTTTATTCACTTTGACTTATAGTACACTCATCACTTCACTTTATTATTTAAATAATTTCTTCTTTGCAACCACTTTGACTACTTTGACCTTTTGGGGCTTCTATACGACTCATGAGGGTTCTCCAAATTCACATGGACATAACTCTCTAACCTTTAGGATTTATGTGACATTCCACATATCACCGGAAATGGTATTACAGGTACTATTGATATAGAATAGTATTATTGTCAAATATATTAAAACTCATACCATTATACATAAAACAAACTTGGGTCCATTACCCAAACCTTCATGCTATCGAAATTTGCAATTAGACTTTCTTCAAGTGTTAACATCAATGAAAACCAACGCAAATAATAAACAATATCCCCCTTTGGAATTGATGGAAACACTCTGATGCAATATTGAAGTCATATCACTCATGCTCCCCCTGTGACCATCGCTCCCCCTAGAACCATTCCTTTGTTCTTTTTCTCCAAGCATTTATCATTTCATGTGATAATATCTCCCCCTTTGTCATCAATGGAAAAGGTATCTTTCCATCCAGGGTTACGCCCCCCAACTGAAATCTTCCTGAAACTGATCTTCCAACCTGAATTGTCCTCTTTATGGTGCTTCCTCATGTAAATCTAAGACATATAAGATAAGCATTCAAAATCATTCATTTTGGAGTAGAAATTACCCCGAGTCTCTAGCGAAGATACTCAAAGGCTTCTCTTGGAAGCAGTTTTGTAAAGATGTCTGTCACTTGTTATTATGTGCCCACATATTCAACTCTGATGTTCTTCTCTGCAACCTGTTCCCGTAGAAAGTGATACTTTATTGGAATGTGCTTTGTCTTGGAGTGCATCACCGAGTTCTTTGAGATACCGATGGCACTTGTATTATTACAATAGATTGGAATGGACTCATCATACTCAACCTATATATCTGTCAAAGTCTATTTCATCCATAGAACATGTGTACAACATCATGTTGCTGCAATATATTCTGCTTCGGCTATAGATTGTTGGAAGATTGGTTGTTGTCATTAATGTCAACCCTAGTCATGGGTTTGGACTGTAAGATTGATAAAGGTATTTGGACATGAAAGACAATGCACATGCATACACAACACCCATGAATGGATAGTTTACATCATGTTATTTCTGGTGGTATGTGGCATGTCACGTGGATCCTCATGGTTGAGGAGAAATGAATTTTTAAAGATGAAAAAGTGAATTGAAGAAGGAAGTACATGTAGGCCCTGAAGATAATTAAAGAAAAGAATTACAAAATAAGAAAGTGTCAGGTCGGCCCTAATGTTAAAAGGAAATGACATAAATGGTATAAATAAACATAATTATACATTCATTTGATACAAGTTGAATTTCAGAGGTAATAATAAGTAAAGAAGGCCAAATTTCAAGGGAGGATGAAGTCTTTTGGTGATGTGTTCCAAGGTATGTTATTTTCACGTCATCTTACCATTTTTACTATAACTTTTTTTATAAAATGAATAAGATGGTGAAATTGCTATGGTATTGAGAAGACATATCAAGGTACCACTAGTAAAAAAATCATCTCTTGATTCACTACAATTATGGAGATACACTATGTGGAAGATAGGGTTTGTGACCAGTCCTGAAGCTAGTCAATAAACAGGTGTTCCGGGTAAAACGGTCATAACTTATTCATCGAGAATCCAAATGAAGTGGGAAAAATTTCATTGGAAAGAGTACAGAATTTAGTTTTTTGTATGTGAGTTTCAGAATCAGATGTTAATTATTGAGTGCGGGGAATTCTGTGCAAGTTCACTCTCCTGAATAGACCAGAATTGAATAAAGTCTACCATTCTTTTTATAACCTCTTTTTGGGGAGGATTCAAGGAGTGAAAATTGGAGGAGTTTCAAAGAATACATTGAGTAATGTTATCTATAGGATCATATTACTCCAAGAATTGAAGAATTGCAGAAATTGAAGAAGTCTCAGGAAGCATTATCAGGCTCTATGTGATGATTAGTTGATGGTGATGATTTAATGTAAAGTTTTATTATCTCTCATATATTCTTGGGTGGAAGGTAGGGGAAAGGATGGAGATTTCAACTCTCTCTTGATATTGGAGGATGGTATCTTCCTCTTGGAGGTTTATCCCTCCCTTTACATTTGGAAGCTGTAACTACCTTTGGAAGTCATTACTTCCCTTGAACAATAACTATTGATTATTTCTCATATATTGTGCATGGTGTATTATGGTGTATTGGTGTCACTCTTATACTATTGTTCCTTTCTCATTAGATATAGTTTAATGGTTTAAGTATAAGTTGAAAAAGGTTTTAAATTGTACTTGATACTGATTCACCCCCCTCTCAGTATCAACAATTGGTATCCGAGCGGGTTACCTTCAGTAAAGATACTGAGAGGGGGGTGAATCAGTATCAAGTAAAATTTGAAAAAGGTTTTAAATTGTACTTGATACTGATTCACCCCCCTCTTAGTATCAACAATTGGTATCAGAGCGGGTTACCTTCAGTACAGTTTAACCACTGGAAGGAAGATCCTAAGAAGAAATGAAAGACGGAATTCCAAATGGGATTCCACCATTTGATGGAAGCAATTTTGAATACTGGAGTAATAGAATGGAAACTTACTTGAAATATATTGGGGTAGATGTTTGGTTCTCAATTGCTTCAGGATACAATGCTTTGAAGAAACCAAAGTTTGCAGCTCTGAAGGAAGCAAAAAGGAACAACAAATTGACAATAGATACCATCCTGGATGGATTAAAAGATTCAGTGAAATCCAAGGTGGGATCATGTGCATCATCAAAATATCTTTGGGACAAGCTATAAGACCTTTATGTAAGGGAAGACATAGAAGAAGAAGAAGAAGAAGAAGAAGAAGAAGTTGAAGCAAATTACAACATCTCAAATTTCAAAGAAGAAAATAGAGGTCAGTTCTTTTGTTTTAATTGTGAAGGAGTAGGTCATGTTGAATTTGAATGTCCTCATCCAAGGATTGAAAGAAATGACACTGAAGAAGAAAATTCCAATGAAGAAGAAGAAAATCATGAAGAAAAAATTATTCAACAAGAAGATGAGAATCTTAAAAAATTGAAGCATGTTGAGATTGAAAATAGAAAGCTCAAAGACACGCAAAGGAAACTAAGAAGTAAATTGGGTAGTTGTGAAAAGACAATTGTAATATTGAAGAAAAAATTATAAGACTTTGAGAAACTAAGAGAAGAAACCATTTCCTTGAAAACTCTACTCGGAGAAGAAAGAAGAATAGGAGAAGTAATGAATGTTCAAATGATGAAGAAAGAAGAAGATTGTGAGAAACTTGAACAAGAAGTTGTCTCATTGAGGAAGAGCTTAAGAAACTCTCAAGTGTCAAAAGACTTAACACATCTTGTATACATGGGTGAAACTTCATACAAAGAAGATGAAAATACCAACAAGAAGGTTGAAGAAAGAGCTACACAGACAGTTGATGAGAAGTGGATCGGGATACCAGAAAGAAGGAATGATTACAAAAGAGATGAATATCCAAGAAGACCTCCTACCTTTAGAAATCAAAGAAGCTTCAGTCAGTATGAAGGAAACTATAGAAGAATAGATCATGATCCCAGATGGACTACATCACAAATAAGCCCACTTACTCCAAGGTATCAAAATTTCTTTCTTGGTCATTGTTATACTTGCAAATTTTTTGGACATAAGGCAATTAATTGCAGAATCAATAAAATGAACACATACGCTAGAAACATGAATTGTGTAAATAGAAGATATGGAAATAATCATGGATTTGTCAACAGAAGTTATAATTCATTTTCCCCATTGATGGACAAAAATATTTCATGCTACAAATGCAATTATCTTCGTCACAAAGCACGAGATTGCAGATATATGAATGAAGACGTCCCTATGCCAACCACAGTATGGAGAAGGAAAGAGATTCCAAACAATGAAGATTTTCAAATAACATTAACTGTTGAAGAATGTAAAGAAGAAGATGAATGGTACATAGACAGTGGATGTTCTTCACACATGACCGGGGATCAAGACAAATTCATCATCTTGAAGAGAAAGGGTGGAAATGTTGCATTTGGAGATGACTCATTTGCCAAAATACTTGGAGAAGGTGTAGTAGATCTTGGAAGAAAAAATGTAAAAGAAAATAATGTTCTATTGGTAGAAGACTTGAATCATAATCTACTCAGTGTTAGTAAAATGTGTGATCAATGATACACTTTTACGTTTGATTCCCAAAAATGTAAAATCAAATAAAATAACTCAAGAAGATTGGTTGCAACTGCAACAAGAAGACCATACAACATATACATCCTAGAAATGAAGAAGAGAGAGAAGACAAAATCCACAAAAAAGGATTCTAAGGAAGAAAAAGTCTCAAATACCAAAAATAAGGATGAATTATTATTGAGTGCCACATGTTAAGGGGGAGCAGCCCCGAAGAAGAGAGTTACATTTTTCCATTAAACTCAGGGGGGACATCCCTAACCTTTTCCATTGATGTCAAAGGGGGAGAGAAATTGGGATCATGATGATAGGGGGAGCATGAGTGTTTCCATCAATGACAAAGGGGGAGATTGTTGGTAGAATGGTTGTTGTCATTGATGTCAACTCTAGTCATGGGTTTTTGACCGCAATATTTATAAAGATATTTGTACATGAAGGACAATGCACATGCATATACAACACCCATGAATGGATAGTATACATCATGTTGTTTCTGGTGGTATGTGGCACATCACATGGATCCTCATGGTTGAGGAGAAATGAATTTTTGAAGATGACAAAGTGAATTAAAGAAGGAAGTACATGTAGGGTCTGAAGATGATTAAAGAAAAAAATTACAAAATAAGAAAGTGCCAGGTCGACCCTAATTTTAAAAGGAAGTGAAATAAATGGTATAAATAAACATCATTATACATTCATTTGATACAAGTCGAATTTCAGAGGTAATAAGAAGTAAAGAAGGTGAGATTTCAAGAGAGGATGAAGTCTTTTGGTGATGTGTTCTAAGGTATGTTATTTTTAGGTCATCTTTCCATTGATGTCAAAGGGGGAGAGAAATTGGGATCATAATGATAGGGGGAGCATGAGTGTTTCCATCAATGAAAAAAGGGGAGATTGTTGGAAGATTGGGTGTTGTCATTGATCTCAACCCTAGTCATGGGTGTTGGATCACAAGATTGATAAAGGTATTTGGACATGAAGGAAAATGCACATGCATATACAACAACCATGAATGCATAGTATACATCATGTTGTTTCTGGTGGTATGTGGCACATCACATGGATCCTCATGGTTGAGGAGAAATGAATTTTTGAATATGACAAAGTGAATTGAAGAAGGAAGTACATGTAGGCCCTGAAGATAATTAAAGAAAATAATTACAAAATAAGAAAGTGTCAGGTCAGCCTTAATGTTAAAAGGAAGTGACATAAATGGTATAAATAAACATCATTATACATTAATTTGATACAAGTCAAATTTCAGAGGTAATAAGAAGTAAAGAAGGCCAGATTTCAAGGGATGATGAAGTCTTTTGGTGATGTGTTCTAAGGTATGTTATTTTCAAGTCATCTTACCATTTTTGCTATAAATTTTTTTATAGAATGATTCAGATGGTGAAATCACTATAGTGTTGAGAAGACATATTTGGTACCTCTGGTAAAAATTTCAGCTCTTGATTCACTACAATTATGGAGATACACTTTGTGGAAGATAGGGTTTGTGACCAGTCCTTAAGCTAGTCAATAAACATGTGTTCTGTGTAAAACAATCATAACTTCTTCATAGAGAATCCAAATGAAGTGGGACAAATTTCATTGGAAAGCGTATGGACTATATTTTATTATGTGTGAGTTTCAGAATCAGATGTTAATTATTGAGTGCGGGAAATTCTGTGTAAGTTCACTCTCTTGAATAGACCAGAATTGAATAAAGTCTACCATTCTTTCTATAACCTCTTTTTGGGGAGGATTCAAGGAGTGAAAATTGGAGGAGTTTCAGAGAATACATTGAGTAATATTATCTAGATGATCAAATCACTCCAAGAATTGAAGAATTGCAGAAATTGAAGAAGTCTCAGGAAGCATTATCAGGTTCTATGTGATGATTGGTTCACGGTAATGATTTAATGTAAAGTTTTATTATCTGCCATATATTCTTGGGTGGAAGGAAGGGACAAGGATGGAGAGTTCAACTCTCTCTTGATATTGGAGGATTGTGTCTTCCTCTTGGAGGTTTATCCCTCCCTTTACATTTGGAAGTTGTGGCTACCTTTGGAAGTCATTACTTCCCTTGAACAATAACTATTGATTATTTCTCATATATTGTGCATGGTGTATTATGGTGTATTGGTGTAACTCTTATACTATTGTTCATTTCTCATTGGATATAGTTGAATGGTTGTATAAGTTGAAAAAGGTTTTAAATTGTACTTGATATTGATTCACCCCCCTCTCAGTATCAACATAGATAAGGATACTGATGATTATTTCTTACTTAGAAAAGATACTAAACACTCACCCAAGTAGAAGTCTTCTCTATTCGTTCTTCGTCAGCCATCAATGCAACCTGCCTAATCTGCATCTGTGAAGGAAATAAGTGATAGATCATTTCCTTTTGGATACCATAATCCAAACTCTTATGTTCCTTTGAGATATCTAAAAGTCTTTTTCACTGCTGCTTGAAATCTCGCCACCTATCCAAACATGTGATTCCTTTGGTGTTGCTTGAAATCTCGCCACCTATCCAACTGCCTACATTACATCTAGTCTGGATGATGTCACATATAGTAATTTACCAATCATTGACCTGTATTGCCTCTAGTTTGTCGACTTTAAATCATCATCTTTGCTCAACTTGCAACTGGTTTGCATGGGAGTGTTAACTGATTTGCAATATTCCATTCCGAACTTTTTTATCGTTTCTCTTATATACTTAGTTTGAAAAATAAAAATTCCCTGGTTGCTTTGACATATCAAATTTCTCCAAGTAATGACATTTCAAATTCATTATGCATATCCTTTGCAAATTTATGGCTTAACCTGTCATCAGTACTTCCAAAAATAATATCATCAACATAAAATTCAATTAATAAAGTACTATCTTGAGTTACCCTGATGTATAGGTTGTTGTATGCACTTCCTTTTCTGAACCATGCATGTTGTAGATATTTATCCAGTCTAGAGTAACATGCTCTAGCATCCTATTTTATACCATACAAGGCCTTCTTCAATTTACACACATGGTCTGCGTTCTATGACAACTGGAATCCTTCTGGTTGTTCAATGTAGACATCTTCTTCAAGTTCCCCATTCCAAAAAGCGGATTTCACATCCATCTGATACACTTTAATGTTCTTGGAGCATGCATAAGCTAAAAGCAATCAGATTGCTTCCATTCTGTCAACTGGGGAAAATGTCTCTTTAAAGTCAATTCCTTCAACCTGTGTGTATCCTTTACATACCAATTGAGATTCGTTCCTTGTAACCTGTCCATATTCATTCAATTTATTTATGAAAACCCACTTTGTGCCAATCACATTCTTATTATTTGGTCTTGGAACCAATTCCCAAGTGTCATTCTTCTCTATTTGATCTAATTATTCATCCATGGACTTATTCCAGAATTCATCCTTACTGGCCTCTTTAAAATTGCTTGGTTCAATTGTACATAAGAGTGTTAGGTGAATTTGTTCTGGTGAATAAATTCTTCTTCTAGTCTCAACTCCTACATCTTTATTTCCGATAATCTGATCTGAAGGATGATTCTTTTGTATTCATTTTCTCAATGTCTTTAGAGGAACTTGTTGAACTTTCTCTTCTATTGTTGTCTAATCCTCTTCATTTTCCCCTTATACTTCTTCTTCATCTTTTGATTCTTCTTTGTAAAGCTGTTCCATTGATTCATTTTCTTCTTCCTTTAATTCTCATCCACTAGTTTAATCAATTGTTACATTGATGCTTTCCACAGCTTTGTTCAACCTTAGATTGTAACACTTGTATTCTTTCTTTGTACTTGAGTAACCAACAAGTACTCATTTTCCCACATGAGAGTCAAACTTTCCCATTCTACCATATTCTCTTTTTATGTATCATTTTCTTCCAAATACTCATAAGTGTTTCACATTTGTTGGTCTTCCTTTCTATAGCTCGTAGGGAGTTTTGTCAATGTTGTTTCTGATAATTACTCTATTTTGAATGTGAAATGTTGTATGCATTGCATGTGTTCAAAAAATATCTGTCAATTTGGAATCCATTAGCATCGTTTGGGCCATTTCTTGTGTAATTAACATCCATAATGTCCCTCTGTCTCTGAACCAATATATGAATCCATGCTCTCGTCCACTGTCATATATCTATCTAAACTTGATAAGTGTTCTTACAAATCCATCTATGTCCATACTGTCACAGACTCTATTTCACAACTACCCATAATGTTGACCCATTTATTACTATACTATCATGAAGTCTTCACTACTGCAACTATCAAAATGTACTTCTTCTAACTAAATGCTATGGATCTGTCTACTCAAACTCCTCAAGTTGCTCGAAGGATAGTTCTTTGGTCTGCCACAACTATCACATAGAATCCCCCTGTCTAATACTCATGTTACCTAAGAGTCTCTAAGCCGGATGGCTCAAAACAATTATGTCTCTGATGTGTATTCATCATCATCTTCATTGGTGGATTCATCATCTCTCTGAGCTCTGACTTCTTTCTTTCTGTCTGTGGATTTATATTTCACCACAATTCCTTAAAGTACAATCTTTTGAACCTATTCCTTATTTACATGTTCTTTTTTTCTTTCAGTTATTTTCCAAACCTTTATGTATTTAACATCTTTCTTTTTCTCTGTAGAATTTTCTTCATCCCATTTTATTGCCAATATTACAACCTCTGGGACTTGGTCTTTGTTCACATGTTATTCGTGTTTTCTTATCCATAATATCTTATATCTTATATCAATTTTCTCTTTCATGGAAGTATCGATCATGCTTCTACAATCACTAGATATGTGTCCATATTTATGAAATTTGTAAAATTCAATGTTGTGTGGGGCCACATAAGCAATTCTTGCTTGAACATTTCTTTTATAATCCCTGTAATCTACAACCTTATGTCCAAAATTAGTACAATAAAAACAATGACCATAAAATAAATTTGCATACCTAGGAGTGAATGATCTTCTTTGTGGTGTAGTCCTTCTGAATTTCTTCCTTGACTAATCATGATCATGATTGAATCTTCTTTGTGGATTGAACATAGATGGTCTTCTTGAATATGTATATTCAATAGTTTTCTTAGATTCTAGGTGACCATGATTCCTTCCTTTGAGTACTTTTGGATAACTCTTTCTATTTTCTTCATTCCTCTTTTCCAGCAACCTAGAGTGATTCTCTTCATTCTCTACAACTAATATGGATGTTTATGTCTCTTCAACGTTCTTTTTGAGCTTGACCATTTTACTTCTCAATGTGAAAACTTCTTCTTCAATATTCTCAACCTCTTCTTCTTTATTTAATATCTGAGACTTCATGACTTCTTCTGTTCTCTTCGCTTCTTCGAGCCGAATTTTTAATGTGATTATTTCTTCTTCAAGTAATTTCTCTTCTTGACCAAAATATGACTCACGCTGGTTTAGATCGTTAGTTCTTTCCTTGAGATGATCTGTCAATATATTCTCTCACATTTCTGCTTCTTCCTTCTATGTTGCTATGTTGGCTTCCAAATATTGTTTTTGATCTTTAATATTTTCTTCGATCTTTCTGGCTTCTTCTAGATGAGTTCTTAAGTTTATGATGACCTATTGGGATTCTTCAAAAATGTGAGCACTTTCCTTTTGTTTCATCAATTCCTTCTTGAGTGACTTGTTTTCTTATCTTTATTTTCTTAGTTTATCTAAAGAACTAATCAATTTTTCTTCATAATTGTCTTCCTTTTCAATTAGTTTTTTTGTCTCGTGTCATTGTATTTCAAGATGTCTGCATTTTTCAAAATTAAAAAAAAACAACATACCTCTGTTCATTATGTACTCTTGATCTTTTGAATATGTTTGACTTGGTGAACATGTTTCTTCTTGATCTGTACCTGCATCTTCTTTGTCATTTTATGAATCTGTGATGGGTGAAGAATATATATCATGTAACTTATCCCAAATTTATTTAGCTGATGAACATTTACCAACCTTTTCTCTTACCGGATAGGTAATGATTCCTAGATGAAATCCATTACTATTTTGTTATTCTTCTTCAATTCCTTCTTGGCTGCAATCTTTTCCTTTTTTGAACTATCATGTCCTATAACGACTAATAGACAAATATAATACCCCTGTGCCTATAAAAATAATTTTTTTCTTACACTCAACATCTCATTCTTTAAACCATTCTAACCATTGAACAGTGGTACTCCATTCTCAAAATAATCCATGATCTCCTTCCAGCGGTTAAAAAGTTTCTTGAAGGAACTTGGCTCTGATACCAATTGTTGGATTACTAAGAGAGGGGTGAATAAGTAATAGATCAATTTAATCATTTTTAACCATAAAATGCAAGTGTTATATCAATGTAGCATTATCATCCAATAGTTGTAGAGTAAATAAAAAATGAACAAATGAGCAATCATACACATACAGAGTACACCATTATTTTTACTTGGAAACCCAAAGCGGGAGAAAACCAAGGAATTCTTTTTTCTTCTATGTTTTTAAGAATTACATTCATTGGAAGGACCAACATTCTTTGTTTTCCAACTACAAATGGAAGGAGGCTCCAACCCCCTAGTTTCTCAGGCTACAACTTGAGGGAAGCTCCAACTCCCCAATTCTCTGGCTACAACTAGAATGAGGCTACAACCCCCTATGTTATTTGTCTACAACCACCTATCCAACTGCCCCATCATAGAAGTAGAATTATGGAACCACTATGACACTAAACATAGTTACCAACTTAATGAGAACGATGACCTCAAAATGAGAACTCTGGCCCAAAACCCCCATATTTTTCCAAAAAAAACATGAAAATCAACCCCAAATAAAAAAATGGTGCTACTTGTAGCACCATTTTTTCAAACGGGTCAAAATTACAACATTTTTCAAACATGGCCTTCAAAACTCATACAATAGCACAGAGAAACCTTCAAATCGACACTTAAATAAAAAATGATGTTATAGATTTTTATTTTTTTTTCAAAACGTTAAATTTATAGATATTTTGAAATCGTATTATTAGCAATCGGTACCATTAAAACCAAAACCGCAAAATCAACCATCAAATTGAAATGAACTGCTACCAGTAGCACCCATTTTAAATTTGGGGTATTAAAGTGAGATTTTTTAAAAAGTGATAATCGAAATCATCGTTACTGCAAAGAAAACCATCAAATCAACCCTTAAATGCTTACTTTTAAAATCTTATCTTATCACTCCAAACACAACATAATATATAATGCCATGAAAACAATACATTTAAAAATATATATTCAAAACCTAAATTTGGAAAAAAAAAACATTAAAAAATGGTGAATAAAAACAAAAACTAAAAACGAATGAAATTTTTTTAAAAATTTCCAAAAAA
>ML776664.1:230281-267527 GCA_009831015.1 Picea engelmannii
TATTAGCTAATCTAGCTTATTAAACTAACTACATTAACATTTATCATTATTTTAATCTAACTGACCTATTGTTCTTTTGTTTATCCTAAGTCTGTTTATGCATGGACAGGGTGGCGGGAAAATTAATCAATGGGGCCACAGGAAAAGGGAGTGAGGGCGCAACGTGGATGAAGGATGCGACAAAATGATGGAGGATCGAGCGAAATGGATGGAGGGAGGAACGAAATCAATTGAGCTAGGAATTCGTCGTCACGAGATAGACGCCAAATCAACAGTCGAAGAATCGAGTTGCCTATAATTATAGGTCCCCAACATAGGCTCCACCTGGGGATGGCAACTTCTTTTCAGGAGGTTTCAAGAACCACAAAGCTATGAATCATGCAGACCGGTGCTTTATCCATTGGGCTGATCCCAAAATCTTATTATGCAACCTGTACCTGTTTTGATCTTTGCAACTGAAATGAAATCAAATGAACGCTGCTGAAAAAGAGATGCTTGGAGTGCTGAGCTTATTCATTTTTTCCTACCTACCCTTCTGCAATCATTGCTCAGCTAGGTAATGGAAAAATGCCAATGGAGCCAATCCAGCAGTTGATTTAGTGGCTCTGTTCTTCCACTGTCTGTGATGAAACTCAGAAACAAGGATGTTACTCGTGCTTGAGAGTAATTTCCACCCTTCTTTCCCTTACATAAGTTTTGATAAACCCAAACCATAGGAAAAACACTGGCAATGGAAAGATATCCTGTATTAAAAAATTTCTCCATATATGTATTTACAGGATCGATATAGGTTTGGCCTATCTTTTGATTTTCAACTTCAAACAACTCAGCATCAAGACTCGATTTTTCACCTATGCATTATGTGTCTATCAACCCTTCCTCATATGAATGTGGATTCTTTGATGGTTTCTGAAATGATGCCTCTGCTGCAAAAGACAAAGAATCTGATTGCCTAACCATGTCAGTATCATAACAGCGTTTTGTCTCATGACTAGTGAATGAAGAATGATTTTGACCACACAGGCCATCTAACAGATTAGCTATTGGATCCTGAAAAGACTGACAAGACTTCTGCATTGACTCAAATGAAATTTCCTGACCCTTTATGTATTTATCATTCAACAAGTGTCCAAGAGTCTCCTTCAAAATTTGAAATGAATTAAAGCACAATGGTCCAGAGTTATTTTGGATTAATTCATAATTTGTCTCCGGCTCTGAGCTTTTATCAAGAATTTGAAAATCAAAGTAGGTCAATGGCTGCGATACTGGGTTTAAAACAACCTCCATATCCTTAATGGCATCGCTAATTGATTGATCAGAGGAATTTATGTGTTCACTATTTACAACTGACCTAGAGTTTCTTTTCAGAAATTGAAAAGATGAGCAACATAAGGGCAAAGTGTCTTCACTTACTCTAACATTTTCTGCACATTCCTTATCGTTGTCATGATTGTTGTGTAAGGGTTGATTGTCATGTCTGAACCGTAAATTATCTTCTTCCTGCCAATCGCATGCTGTTGATTTCTTTGAACAAACAACCTCTATTTCAGCTTCATGGTCATCATCATATTGGTCACACTTGGGTAAATCATCCACGGATGAAATGCCATTGAACATGCATATCATGTCAGCTGGTTGTTCCTCTACAAGTCGAGATGGAGCTTCATATTTGACTGTGCTGTGAATTGAATACATGAACGAATCATTATTCAAACCATGGTACCAAGGGTGTGCAGCAACATGTTTGGGAACTGTGATACTTTCTTTCTCTGAAATCAAGGGACCATGATGTCTTTGGACAACAAGCTCCTCTTTTATGTTAATCTTCTGCATCAACTTTTCCATGGCACTGGCCAAAATCTCCAGTTTAGCTTCTGATGACTTCTGCTGCTCCATTTCTTTATTCTTTAACTTTGACCTCTTGATCAACAAGTTGGTCTCCACATCAACTGCAATGTTCTGCATTTCTTCAAGGCTTGTAGTGTTCCTTTCTCTTAATTGGAAAGCCATTTCAGGATCAAAGGCTTCTGGGAAATGCAATTTAGCTAAACCAGGAGGTGGCCTTACATCCACAGGTATTGAATGATATACCTTATTGAATCTAGCTGAAAATTGATGTATTGTCTCCCCTGGATTTATTTTCAAGTGTTCATACTCCTCTAGGATAAGGAAAATATTTCCCCTGACGACCAACCTATCCAAGAAAACTTGCACGAACTGCTGAAAATTTTTTATGCTTGCGACTGGAAGGTTCTTAAACCAATCTTTAACTTTACCTCCCAAAGATAGGGCAAACATTCTGATGCAGACATCCTCATCTTCAACCTCATAAAGGTCAAGGAAATCTTCAAGGTTTTGAATATGCTTTTCAGCAGTGATCTTCTCATTTTCTCCATCAAACCTAGGCAGATTATTAATGTAATTGACAGGGAGGTCATGAAGAATAGGAGGCAAATCTAGAGGTTGATATCGGTCTGGGATTTTTTCAAGCATAGGAGATGAAGCACAGGGCTTACAAACATCCAGAGGTTTAGCAGGAGTAGGAGATAAAGCAGTAGGCTTATGTCTCACTAGGGTTTCTACAGGTGCATCTGGGATGTGCACAGGTGCAAGAGCATGTACATAATCTACAATTGGGGATATGATCTCTTCAGACTCACCAATTGACTGATGGTCAAAGTACTCTTCATCAATATACTTTTGATTAGGCTTAGAAAAAGACAAGACATGATTGCAGATAAAACCAAATATGTCTTGAATGCAATTTGAGCTTGAGTACCTGGTCTTTCTAGGCTGCTTGGTCAAGCTTCAGGTTCTTCCTCCAGTGGAGTCTTCGAGCTGGCATTGTCTAGAGGTGATTAGAGTCGCCAGGTGAATGATCTCAACCTTCTTGTGTCTAGTCATTGTCCACCATCAGTGATCAGATCTGGAGCTTTGAAGTGTACTACTGGGGAACTGTCCCCTGTGGAGTCGCCATTATGTTAGCACTCTGTAATTTGCCCAAGGCTGTGAGGCAGTCACAGAGGCAACGTCAAAACCACTTCGAGTCTTGGATCTATCCCTCCAAGACTCAGAGAGGGATCTCTCTATCTGATATAGCTTTGTTTGAAGAGGTATTAGGCTAGTTATGAAGAACATGGGTTGGGGGTTTTTTGAAAATATTTAGATGAGGATGTGGTTGACGAGTTTCTTAGATCACCGTTGGGCTATGGGGTCTATTTATAAGACAATGATCAAATCAAATCAAGAGGTAAATGTCTCCACAGGGCAAGATAGTAACAGCTGTTGGATTGAATCAAGTTTAAAGGGTGTCGATTTGAGGAAAAAATGGGGAAGAAAAACTGAGAAAATGAGCAGTTAAGAATTCATAGGCTGAGTTTTAGAAGAAAACATAAAGATTATTGAAACATTTGGACAAAGAGTATGCATGCATAAATTCTTCTCCATTAACTATTTTTCAATAATAAGAAATGAAATGGTTTGAATGATAGCAGAAAGATGATAAAAAACAAACAAGGGACACACCACCAACACTGCTACACGAGAATCCTGTAAGTCCTTTTCTCCATTAATGATGTGTCATTCCAAAATTACAGAGAAACCTCCTGAAGAAACAAGGCCCACAGTCCAACCAAAGGGGACCAAAATATTTACACAGGTCACACCCTTTTACATTAAAATCATCTCGATAAATAGTATATACCATCCCAAATAGTTTTGGATTTCGGTTTAACCGCCTCGGCCAAAAATAGCCACCACTCCCACAAAATTTGGAGTTTTCTGCCATGAAAAATGGACCGGTTTTCTGTGGAACAGGGGTCCGAACAGACGTGATTTTCTCTTCAATGATGACACCTGGGAGAAAACTAAAAGAGGTTATTGTAGATGGGCATGTGCTGGACAGAAACATCCTTCGGTTTCACTAAATTCCTCCTCAGCTGGCCGTAACAGCTCCTGCAAGATCGAGACTGAAACGGAAAATTGATAATATTGAAAAATAGGCCTCGAAGATGTCTTCGATTCTCTCTGCTCGTAACTCCGTTGCAAAAACTGAAAGAGGTTTTTGTAATCCATCTCCGTTTGCCCAGAAACTCCTCCGGAAGACAACGTGCTGAACAGGCAAATATTGGCAAAAATGCATAAGTGGTTTTTCGTGAAATGCAAAATTCCGGACCCCCCCCCTCGTTAAACGTAGGACAGACAGGGGGGTCCGGAATTTAATATGGGCCGTTGATTTAGATTCCCTTCTCTGGGCCATTCAGATGTGCCCGAGCATTAACTCAAATTTTGGACCCCCCCCCCTCTCGTTAAATTTCGGAAGGTGAGGGGGGGGTCCGGAATTTATATTATCCGTTGATTTAAGCGTTTGGTATAGATGGAGGGCACTGGTGTATGAAAGTGCATAGAGGTAAGGTGGGCAGGAGTGTGAAGGGGTTAATGGAGGATGACGTAGGGGTAGGTGTGGGGTTGAGTGGGAAGTGACGTGGGGGAGGAGGATGCGTGGAGGTAAAGGTGAGTGGGGGTAGGGTAGACTTAGGGTAGTTTTTGTTTTTTAAAATTGTGTTTTGTTTTTAATATTATTTTACGTTATTACATATTTGTTAGTTTTTTAATTTTTGTATTTTGTTTTTTATTTGACTTTGTGTATTAATTTTTTAGTGTTTTAACATATTTTGTTTTATATTGTTTTTTTATATTTTGGTTTTTGTATATATTTATTTACTGTTTGTTTATTATATTTCTTGTTTTAATTTGTTTTATTTCTTTTTTAATGTTTTGAAATTTGTTTTTATTTTATTTTAATTTTAATTAAACAAACTCTAACCTAACTATTATCATTAATCATTAATTAAATAAATAATTAATGGTTAATTTATTATTAATCAACCTAACCTTTTATTAGTTAATCTAGCTTATTAAACTAACTACATTAACATTTATCATTATTTTAATCTAACTGACCTATTGTTCTTTTGTTTATCCTAAGTCTATTTATGCATGGATAGGGTGGTGGGAAAATTAATCAATGGGGCCACAGGACAAGGGAGTGAGGGCGCAACGTGGATGAAGGATGCGACATAATGATGGAGGATCGGGCGAAATGGATGGAGGGAGGAATGGAATCAACTGAGCCAGGACTTCGTCGTCACGAGATAAACGCCAAATCAATAGTCGAAGAATCGAGTTGCCTATAATTATAGGACCCCAACATGTTCCATGGCATGCCTTTCCTTGCCTTCACTTTCCATTCCATGCCTTTCCTTACCTTCACCATCCATTCCATGTCATTCCATTCCTTGCTTTGTCATTCCATACAATTCCATGCATTTCCTTGTTATTCCATGCCATGCCATGCCTTACATCTCCTTCACTTTCCATGCCATGCCTTGCCTTGTAATTCCTTTTATTTTCATGTCATGCCTTTCCATCCCATGCCATGTCATTCCATGCCTTACCATGCCATGACTTTTCATACCATTCCATGTCATGCCATGACATGCCATGCCATGCAATACCATTCCATGCCATGCCTTACCATGCCATGTCATTCCATGTCATGCCATGCCCCTTTCCATTCCTTTCCTTTTCATGCCATGCCTTGTCATGCCAAGCCATGTCATGCCTTTCCTTTCCTTCACTTTCCATGCAATTCCTTTCCATGCCTTTCCTTTCCATTCCATGTATTTCCTTGTCATGCCATGCCATGCCATTTATTTCCTTTCCAAGCCATGCCATTTATTTCCTTCACTTTCCATACCATGTCATGCCATGCCTTTCCATTCCATGCCATGCCATGTCATGCCATGCCTTTCCATGCCATGCCTTGATTTTCCTTGCCATGGCTTGACTTAGCATGTCACGCATTGCCTTTCCATGTCATGCCATGCCATGCCATGCCTTTCCATGTCATTCCATACCATGCCATGCCTTGCCTTTCCATGCCTTTCCTTTCTAGGACATGCCTTACCTTGAATTTCCATGCCATTTTATGTCATGGATTTCCTTGAGTTGAATTGTCATGCCATGCCATGCCTTTCCATTCCATGTCATGCCTTTCCTTTCCTTTCCATGCCATGCCATGTCTTTCCATACCTTTCCTTTCCATGTCATGCCATGCCTATCCTTATAGGGTGTTAAATTGTCAAACATATGTAATAACCACTAAGAAAAAACTTAGTCCTGAATATCCTCCAAAAAATGACTTTATGGTCAACAAAATGACAGTGGAGGGGCACCACTAGATAAACTAGGTTCTATGGATCCAATGCAACTGATGGTTTGTCCACCCGATTCCCGGTTTGAGTTTTATCGTGAGTTGAAACTCTCCTCCTCAATCCATTCAGGGACATGGCACCAACTTGGTCAAGGGTATAAATATAAACCAAGCATCATAACTAAATTTTGTAGGCTCCCGCAAGTTTTTTTGACCAAGGCCCACATAACCACACTACCCATAATTTCTCAACACAACGTTCTTGAAAATCGACCTCTTGTTCAAAAATTTCACTATGCCTCACTGAGAAAAACCCTAATGCTTGAGATCCTCCAACAAACAATTTTTTGATCAACAAAATGATAGTAAAGGGGCCCCACTAGTTGAAACTCAATGCTCTAGATCCAATGCAACTAATGATTCATCCATTTGAGTCTATGTTTGATTTTAATCGCAGGTTGCAACTCACCTCCACAAGCCATTTAGGGACATGTCACCAATTTGGTCCAGGGGCATAAAATCCAAATCGAGCATCATAATGGAGTTTCCTAAGCTTCCAAAAGTTTTTTTAGGTAAGGACCACATACCCACACCACCCACAATTTATTAACATCGTGTTCTTTAAAATTGACCTCTTGTTCATAAATTGCACTATACCTTATTGACCAAAACCCTAGTGCTGGAGATCCCCAAACAAATTGTTTTTTGGTCAATGAAATGATAATGGAGGGTCCCCATTAGATGTGTATAAATTTCGATACAAATTAATGTATTCCTGCGATTCTCCTGATCTAACAATTTCTGCCACTTGTTAAATACATAATCGCTTCTACTATTATTATTGTGGAAGCAATTAAACCACAATCACAACCACAATGCACAAAGTGAAATTTCAATAACACACAACACAAAAGTTTTACCGGGAAAGTGTAAAGCTAAAAACCCCACTATCATATATTATGTATATCATGAATCATGAAACAATCTCATACAAAACTCTAATCCAAGAGCTCTCAGTACAATACAATCGTCTCACACTATCATACACAAATTAGCAAATACATGTGCCAATTTCCGTGTCCAGACAGCCTACCTCCTCTGCACAAACTCTACAATCTGAATTCTCACAATGAATCAAATGAATACAATTGCCTCATTTGCACATGCTCATAAGAATATTCACTGCATGTGTGAACAAATTACAATTGATAGCCAAACTGTCCCTTTAACCTGTTATCTCAATTGGGTCTCCACTGGATCTGACATGCATGTAGTTAACCATGGTAAATCTTCAGTTGCATGTGAGTTCATTGATTAACTGAACTCTCACTAGTGCATGTTTAGTTACAACTAGCACAACTGATCTTAACTCACTTAACTACACTTATGATTCTGTTACAAATCAAACTCACTCAGTTATGAATGAAATAATAGATTAATATTTATTGTCTAATTTATTTAAGGGAAAAGTAAATTAGACACATGTTTCTTGTTGAATTTTCAACACTCCCTCTCAACAAGAAAGGGATTATCCTTCACCCCAATCCTATCTCTGTGATATTTTAATTTGCTCTTGGTGAGCGCCTTCGTCAGAATGTATGCATCCTAATATTCTGCAGGAATGTATTGAAGCAACATGATCTTCCATTGCACACAATATCTGAGATGATGATACCAGATATCTATATGCTTAGATCTGTCATGAAACACAGGATTAATCGAGAGTTTAATGCAACTCTGATTATCACAATAAATCACTGTCAGATCTAAATGAGAATGAAATAAACCAACCAAGATCTTCCTCATCCAGATAGCCTCACATGTAGCTTGAATCGATGCCATGTATTCCACTTCCACTAAACTAAGTGCCACGGATCTCTGTTTCCTGTTGTACCAAGAAACGATTGTAGATCCGATACTAAAGATCCCCCCTGATGTGCTCTTTTTTTCCATTGGGCTTCCCGCCCAATCTGCATCCGTGAAGCCATGCAACTTCACCTCATCTGTCTGTCTATACCATAATTCATACTCATATGTGCCCTTCAGATATCTCAGGATATGCTTACCTGCCTTCCAAAAGAGTTTGGTAGGCTTAACCATTGCTTGACTTAGTTTGTTAACTGCATAGAAAATGTTCGGTCTCGTGTTCACTAAATACATTAGCGAACCCAATAAATGTCGATAGACAGTAGCATCCACTACCTCTCCAGAAGTAGCATCCTCTTTCCTCCAGTTTCTTGGAAGAGGAGTATCCATGGGTTTGCATCCCTCCATGTGAAACTTACCCAATATCTCTCTTGTATACTTTCCTTGAGACACAAAAAGTTCACCATCTCACTGCCATATTTCCAAACCAAGGAAATAATGAAGAAGGCCCAAATCCTTCATCTCAAACTCCTTTGCAAGGTCCTCTTTGCATGAGTGTATCAGCTGCTCATCACCAGTCAATATTAAATCATCAACATAAAGCACAATGATTAAAATATTACCCTCCACCACAATTTGGTATAGGTTTTCATCTGCTTCAATTTTGGTGAAGCCCAACCCGATGAAATAGCTATCTATCCAAGTGTACCAATCACGGGGTGCTTGCTTCAACCCATACAATGCTCTCTTGAGTCTGCACACATGAGACTCTCTGTCAAAGGTCTCAAAACCTTCTGGCTGCTCAATGTACACTTCTTCCTCAATGATCCCATTGAGGAACGTAGTTTTAACATCCATCTGATGAATGCGCCAGCCCATCTGTGCTGAGAGTGCAAGGATGGATCTTATGGAAGAGTACCTAGCGATAGGTGCAAAGGTCTCACCATAATCTATCCCCTCGATCTGTGAGAAGCCCCGGGCCAGAAACCTAGCCTTGTATTTCTCCACACTCCCATCAACAACTTTCTTTACCTTGTAGATCCATCTTGAACCTACCACTGATTTATCAATCGGTCTTGGTACAATTTCCCATACATTGTTTTTGATATTGGAGTCATACTCCTCTACCATAGCATCAACCCAAGTGGGGTCCTGCACTGCTTCCTGAAAGGAATATGGTTCAATCACAATACATTTTCTCATGAGAGCCATGTATCCAACAAATCGATCAGGAGACTGTCTTTGTCTGCGCTGTGAAATATGGGCTCCTATATTCTATGCAACATCTAGTCTAAATCTATCATCTTCCGTGGTGCGCTTTCTTCCATTTCTGATGGATGGCTCTGCTTGAGTGGTTTCCTCCACTCCATGAACCTCTTCATGTGGTTGATCCAAATCTTAAGACTCATCCTTGGGAACCTTTAGTTCCTCTTCTGCATTCAAGTCTAGCTCCCTCTCAAGAGACAACTGCATGGCTTTCCCCTCATCTAATTTTATATCCCGTTGCATATTGTTCGACAAATACACATGATAATTATGGGGTGTTTCTATGTACCCCACAAATATCCCAACTTCAACAGTCAGTTCCAGCTTCTTCCTGGCATCCTTGTTCACATGCACAAAAACAGATGAGCCAAAAAATTTTAAATGCGAAACATCAGGTTTCTTACTAGTAAAAGATTCTTCAGATGTACTCATGCCAAGTACTCTATGAGGAAAATGGTTCTGCACATAAACCGCAGTATTTCATGCTTATGCCCAAAAATGCAATGGTAGGCCTTGATCATGCAACATCACTCATGTTGCACCCACGATCGTTGTATTCTTTCTCTCCACAACCCCATTTTGTTGTGGGTTATGAGGCACTATGAGTTCTCTTCGAATTCCCTCTCTGCTGCAGAAGTCTTTGAATTCATTAGAGATGTATTCTCCACCATTATCACTCCTTAGAGCCTTCACTTTCTTCCTCGAATCTTTCTCCACCAATGATTTAAACTCACAGAACTTTGAGAATGTTTGATCCTTATTTTGCATGAAGAATATCCAGCATTTACGAGAAAAGTCATAAAACAAAATAACATATTACCTGTGTTTTTCTATTGAAGCAATTGAGAATGGTCCACACACATCCGTGTGAATTCTCTCCAAGATCACCGAAGCACGGTTCTCCTTTTCATGAAAGGTGGACTTTACATACTTCCCCAGGGTGCACCCCTTGCACTGATCTGACTGAGCAAGTGTTCCCCTTGGAATTCTAGTAGATATTTGTTGCATGATCTTCAAGGCTCCATGATGAAGATGGCCTAATCTCCTGTGCCATAATTCGCCCTCATCCCAACTCACCATTGTTTCTTCCTTTCCTATCATGGCACCTCAGCCATCTACCTGCAACATGTAGAGATTCTTAACTCGAATCCCTATCTTCTTGACTTGACCTATTTCTTTATGTCGCAGGTAGGCTATACCACTGCTAAAAACAACATCATAGCCTCTGTCCTCCAACATTGCGACTGAGACCAAGTTTTTCTTCAGACCTAGAACATGCATAACATTTTTCAATTGAAATGGTTTACCTGACTCCCTCTAAATAGTAAAGGTACCAATACCATTCACACTGTATCGTCCATCGTCGCCCATCTCTATATGCATTCTGAGATATTTCTCTTCCAAGTCAATGAAAGACTCTCTATCTCCCATCATGTGGAAGGAAGCGCCACTATCCAAATACCACACTGATCCTGATGCACTTGATGCCATGCATGTGATCAAAGCACAGTCAAGCTTAAATTGTGAGACAAGAGCCTCACCAGTTGCAGCTCCAGCAACCGTCTTGTTCTTTTTCTTTTGCGGACAGTTAGTAGCGAGATGCCCACGTTCATGACAGTGAAAACACTTCGCTTTGGAAAAATCTAGCTTCTTGACTTTAGACTCGGAATTTGATTGGGACTTCTTCCCTATCCCTTTCCTTTCCTTGGTAGTCAAAGCACAATCATCTTCATCATCACGCTTTGATGAAGATCCATCTCTGGTGTTCCGTGTGAACTCCTCTTGCACCAGATCCGACGATAGTTGCTCCCAATCTGGTAATTTTTCCCTTCCATTGACAGAGTCTTGATAACTGTGCCAACTCTTAGGAAACCCTAGGAGCGCCAATCTCACCAAATCATCAGTAGCGATTGTTATTCCCACAATTCCAAGCTCATCCCAACATTGGACAAACTTCGTGAGATATTTTGGAATGGTGTCGCCTTTCTCCATCTTGATCTTCCTGAGTTTATCTTTGAGCACCAATTTCCTATGGTTGCTACTGTTTTGGAACAGATCTGTCAAAATATTCCACATTGCATATGGTGTAGTTTTTCCATGGAGACTTGAGACAATGTGGTCTCGTACTCTCTCCAATAGAATCCTCCTCGCCTTTGCCACTTTCTTTTTCCATGCATCAATATTTGCAGTGTCTGTCGCATCTGGCTTAGGAACATCTACGTCAATGTAACCCTTCAAGCCATTGTCTTCGAGCACTTCTTCCATCCTATCCTTCCATGCAATGTAGTTCGATCTTCCCTTGAGTGCATACTCCAACCTCAAGCCATTGAAAGACATTTTCGATCTTGAATCAAGTGTCGCACCAAGAAAATCTTGCAAATTCGAATGTTATCCAACCACCAAAACTCAACCCCTGCAATCCCTCTTCCCTAGGAGGTTTGCACCCCACCTGAGAGTAGCCTGAGGGAAGTTCACACTCTACCTGTGTGTAGCCTACGAACTTGCCTAGGAAGTTCGCACCCTGCTCCACTTTAGGGTGAGGGGGGTTTGGACCCTGCTAGTACAATTGCCTGCAAACTTGCCTGTGATGTTCGCACTATACTCCACTGTAGGGTGAGGGAATTTCACACCCTGCTAGTGTATTTTCCTGTGAGAATGCCAATGGAGTTCGCACCCTGCCTTTGTCTAGGGTGAGAGAATTATTGTTCTTGAAAACACCAAAAGTTTTCAGTACTAGGGTTCGCACCCTGCTAGAGGCGGGACCTGCGAGAATGCAGTTATGTTCTCACCTCACTTCCGTAGCTCCGTGGCCTCCGTGGCTCTGATACCATGTAGAAATTTTGATACAAATTAATGTATTCCTGCAATTCTCCTGATCTAACAATTTTTTCTACTTGTTAAATACATAATCGCTTCTATTATTATTATTGTGGAAGCAATTAAACCACGATCACAACCACAATTCACAAAGTGAAATATCAATAACACACAACACAAAAGTTTTACCAGGAAAGCGTAAAGCTAAAAACCCCACTATCATATATTATGTATATCATGAATCATGAAATAATCTCATACAAAACTCTAATCCAATAGCTCTCAATACAATACAATTGTCTCACACTGTCATACACAAATTAGAAAATACATGTGCCAATTTCCGTGTCTAGACAACCTACCTCCTCTGCAGAAACTCTACAATACAAATTCTCACAATGAATCGAATGAATAGAATTGCCTCGTTTGCACATGCTCATAAGCATATTCACTACATGTGTGAACAAATCACAACTAATAGCCAAACTGTCCCTTTCACCTGTTATCTCAACTGGGTCTCCACTAGATCTGACATGCATGTAGTTAACCGTGGTGAATCTTCAGTTGCATGTGAGTTCATTGATTAACTGAACTCTCACTAGTGAATGTTTAGTTACGACTAGCACAACTGATCTTAACTCACTTAACTACACTTATGATTCTGTTACAAATCCAACTCACTCAGTTATGAATGAAATAATAGATTAATATTTATTGTCTAATTTATTTAAAGGAAAAGTAAATTAGACACATGTTTCTTGTTAACTTTTCAACAAGATGAAACCCGATGCCCTGGATCCAATGCAACCAATGTTTTTTTCATTTGATTCCTGGTTTAAGTTTTATCGCGAGTTGCAACTTCCTTCCTCAAGCCATTGAGGGACATGTTGGTATGGAAATGCAAGGAAAGGAAAAACAAGGAAAGGAAAGGAAATACACAAAAAGGAAATACAAGGAAAGATGTGACAAGGCTAAGAAAAGCTACACATGGCAAGTCAAGACAAGGTCTAGGTCTAGGTCTAGGTAAATCCTATTAATTATGATAATCCATTTTTCACAACTATGAATATACCTTAGAGAGGTTATGCTATGACATTGAAATTCTCATGCAAGTAATTTTATCTAATATAGATGGGATAACAAGTTGTAGAATTAAATGCTTAATGAATCCTTCGATTTTAATTTTTACGGAATAAACTTGTTCATTTAGTACAAGCATTTTTTTTAGGCAAGAAAAAAAGTATGACTCATGAATTCCATGGGTTTTTTTTTAAATTAACTTGATAACAAATTTTCTGAAACAATGAAAGCAACTTATTTTTACAAACAATTAGTTTTATGAATATCATAATGAGAGTACCTTTTTGATGAATTGTGGTTATCCAAGGCAAGGCATGGAAAAACAATGCAATGCATGGAATGGAAAGGAAATGTGATCCAAGTGGATATTGGTGGCCACCCACCTTTTCCGACTGGCTCAAAACAACTTTCTGGCAATTTTGGCAATTTACTATTTTTAGCAATTTTTAACTTTCGGGGCCATTTTGAGGGCCCAAATGAAGGTTTTTTGAGATATAGGGTCTCAATGATATATAAAGGCATGATTGATCCCCCATAATGAATCTCCTCTATGATACCTTTCCAACGAGCTATCGCATGCCTAAAACAGAGATCGTATGCAAAAGTTATGACCCCGGGAAGTTGATGTACTCACTTACTCAAACGGGGCCCACATGACTTTTGGCGCTTCATCTCCTAGGGTTAGGTTTTTGGATGTCTAGGGTTTTTGGCATTCCGGTTTATTTTAAAAATTCCTTGAGAGCCTCATTGTAATCATCTTCTTTCAAATGCGAGTAGTCGTCACATCTCTTCTCAGAGATAAGCTGCCACCATTCTAGCGAGTCTTTCACTCTGTATTTTTACAGTCCCTGTACATTTCTTTCATTAATAGAAATAATGTATTAATGTATATCTATGTTTATGGCTGCATCTCTAATACATTTATGTTATATTATTGAATATCTGTGATATCTCTGTTCATTTGTTTATTATATCTTCGATCTCATTTCGTGCCAAAAATAATCTGAATCAGTGGTATCAAAGTAGGTTGCTCTTGATCATTTTTTCAGTGGATGTCCCCGATGAGGTCCAAGTATAGAAAGTTGGGTCTTGAGCTTGTCTCTCTTGAAGACAATTGCTCTCGCACACCTAAGAACCCATGAATGGCAGAAGAAAAGAAAAATGACGGAGCAGACGATCCTATCAATCTGTTGCTTGAGCAAGCTCTAACGCGACAGAGGGACGAAATGATGGAGAATTTTTCCCACATCCTTAAACACATGCCCATAGCATCAGGTGCATCTTCATCAAGCGACCACTTTGAAGGCACCTCACCTTTAAAGGTACAAGTTATTTTTGATATTCCTGTATTTAAAGGACAGATAGATGCAGAAGCTCTTGAAAAATAGCTAACTTTGCTAGAAGGTGATTTCTCTATTCACAATTTTTCCAACAAAGAAAAGATTGCCTCCACACTCCTTAAATCTCTCCCTCATGTCAAACATTGGTGGGAAACTTACTGGGAGCAAAGTTCCATAGAGGAGTCTGGAATATATGGGGCCAATCCCACTTGGGATTTTTTTGTGGATGCGATAAAGGAACAGTATTACCCTGTTGGCAACTATGAGGACCAGTACATGAGATGGAACACACTGTGGCAAGAGAGGGGCCAAGAAGTTCCAAAGTTCACCAATACCTTCCATACCTCATGCACCAAGATGGGTATCAAATACTTTGAGCGACATTTGGTTCTGAAAATACCATGGGGTTCTACACAGATACATCCAGACTGAAATGGATTTTCTGGACATCTCATCACTCTGTCCTGCTTATCGATATGCTATTAAAATTGAGAAAAAATTTAAGCACCAGAACAAATGGAAGTTTGGGTCTGCAAATCCGCAACAACCAAAGTATGACAAAGATGGACCTAACAAACAGTCTCCCAAAAACCAGTCCAAGACACAAGAAAATAAGGGTCACGGGAAGACAAAGAAGGACATCGAAAAATGGTGCAAGTTCCACAAAATCCCCTGGCACAACACCGATGAATGTCGCTCAAAACAGTCGTTGGTGGTCGAGATCAAAGAAATAGAGCCGAACCTTGATTCAGAGTCTGATTCTGAAAATAATGGTAAAGGATAGATCATTGGCGCGGACCCCACTTCTATNAAGAGGGGGAGTGCCTTTTTCATTCACATATATGGATGAAGGGGATCCCGCTGCATTTTATTGTTGATAGAGGAAGCCAGAAGAACCTCATCTCAGTAGAGGTCATCAAACAGTTGGGATTGTCGACAACACCACACCCACAACCATACAACATCAGGTGGCTTTGCCAAGGACAAGATCTTCATGTCAGCCAACAGTGTTTATTGTCATACAACATCCAGTCCTTCAAGGATGAGGTATTATGTGATGTTGCCCCATTGGATGTCTATGAAATTCTCTTGGGCCAACCATATATGTGGAAGCACCATGTTGTTTATGAGTCTCGACCCCGCAGTGTCATTGTTACTTTGGGGGGTCATCTCTATAGAATACCAGAGGTAGTTCTGACTACTATTCCACCAAAAAAGTGTCACAAGGTAGTATCTCATACTGCAAAATTCAACTTCTTCACAATTTGTTCAAAAGGGGAACAAAAGGACATTGGAACCACTACAACCTCGCCCCAAGCACCTTCTATCCAACAAAAGTAGGTCAACAAGGTTGCAACAAAGTGCAAAGATTCCTTCTGCACATTGTCCCCTCATGTAGCTCGACTTGTTGAAATACCTTAGCCTCAATAGGTTTGTGACATACTTCCACAAACTGAGCAGTGCGACGTCTCTAGAAAGGCAAGCAACTCACCAAAATGCAGATTCAACAAACGCTTTTCCCTCTCCCCCAGGAACTCAACGCAATGGATGAGGTATTATGTGATGTTTCCCCACTAGATGTTTGTGATGTGCTCTTGGGCCAACCATATATGTGGAGACGACATGTTGTTTATGAGTCTCGACCTCGTAGTGTCATTGTTACTTTTGGGGGTCATCTCTACAGAATACCAGAGGTAGTTCCGACTACTGTTCCACCTAAAAAGTGTCGCAAGGTAGTATCTCATATTGCAAAATTCAGCTTCTTCACAATCTGTTCAAAAGGAGAACAAAAGGACACTGCAGCCACTACATCCTTGCCCCAAGCACCTTCTATCCAACAGAAGAAGGTTGACAAGGTTGTAGCAAAGTGCAAAGATTCCTTTTTCACACCATCCTCTCATGTATCTTGACTTGTTGAACAACCTCAACCTCAATAGGTTCGTGATAGACTTCCATAAACTGAGTAGTGCGACGTCTCCAACAAGACAAGCAGCTCCCCAAGATGCAGATTCAACAAAAGATTTTGTTTCTCCCCTGGGAAATCAACACAATGAATACCATTTCTTCCTAAGGAGGGAGGATTGATCCAGGTGGATATCGGTGGCCACCCACCTTTTCCGACTGGCTCAAAACAACTTTCTAGCAATTTTGGCAATTTACTATTTTTAGCACTTTTTAACTTTCGGGGCCATTTTGAGGGCCCAAATGAAGTTTTTTTGAGATAAAGGTTCTCAATGATATTGAAAGGAATACTTGAGCCCCCAAAATGAATCTCCTCAATGACACCTTTCCAACAAGCTATAACACGCCTAAAACGGAGATCGTATGCAAAAGTTACGACCCCAGGAAGTTGATGTACTCACTTACCCAAACGAGGCACACATGACTTTTGGCGCTTCATCTCCTAGGGTTAGGTTTTTGGATGTATAGGGTTTTTGGCATTCTGGTTTATTTTAAAAATGCCTTGAGAGCCTCATTGTAATCATATTTTTGCGAATGCGAGTAGCCATCACATCTCTTCTCAGAGATACTCTGCCATCATTCTAGCGAGTCTTTCACTCTGTATTTTTACAGTCTCTATACATTTCTTTCATTAATAGAAATCCAATATTGTTGTATCCCTGTGTTTATGTTTGCATCTCTGATACATTTCTGTTATATTATTGAATATCTTTGATATCTCTGTGCATTTCTTTATTATATCTCTGATCTCATTTCGTGCCGAAAATAATTCGGATCACAATGCAAGGCATGGCATGCGATGACAAGAAAATAAAAGGCATGGAAAGGAAAGAAATGGAATGTAAAGGCATGTTATGGCATTGATCCAGGTGGATATCGGTGGCCACCTACCTTTTCCAACTAACTCAAAACAGTTTTCTGACAATTTTGGCAATTTACTATTTTTAGAAGTTTTTAACTTCCGAGGCCATTTTGAGGGCCTAAATGAAGGTTTTTCAAGATATAGATTCTCAATGATATCCAAAGACATGTTTTATCCCCCAAAATGAATCTCCTCAACGATACCTTTCCAACAAGCTACCATACGCCTAAAATGGAGATCGTATGCGAAAGTTACGACCCCAATAAGTTGATGTACTAATTTACCCAAACGGGGCCCAGATGACTTTTGGCGCTTCATCTCCTAGGGTTAGGTTTTTGGATGTCTAGGGTTTTTGGAATTCCTGCTTATTGTAAAATTCCTTCAGAGCCTCATTGTAATCATCTTCTTACAAATGTGAGTAGCCGTCACATCTCTTCTTAGAGATAGGATGCCACCATTCTAGCGAGTCTTTCACTCTGTATTTTTACAGTCTTTGTACATTTCTTTCATTAATAGAAATCCAGTATTAATGTATAATTGGATTTATGGTTGAATATTTCATACATTTATGTTGTATTATTGAATATATGTGATATCTCTGTGCATTTCTTTGTTATATCTCTGCTTTCATTTCGTGCCGAAAATAATCTGGATCATGCATGGAAAGGCAAGGCATGGAATGACAATGCATGCAATACAAGAAAATGCAAGGCATGGCATGAAAAGGAAAGGCATGGCATGGCATGGAAAGGCATGGAATGTAAAGGCAAGGAAAGTTTAGGAATGGCATGGCATGGCATGGAAAGGAAAGGAAAGGAAAGGCATGAGATGGCATGGAAATGAAAGGCATGGCATGACATGGAAAGGAGAGGCATGGAATGGAAAGGAAAGGCATGGTATGGAAAGGAAAGGTATGGAATGGAAAGGAAAGACATGGCATGGTAAGTCATGTCAATGCAAGGCATGGCATGGAAAGGAAAGGCATGGCATGGAATGGAAACTCAAGGCATGACATGGAAATGCAAGGAAAGGAAAGGCAATGCATGGCATAGCATGCCATGACAAGGAAAAGAATTTCATGTCAAAGGTCAATAAGGCCTTGAAGACCCATTCCATGCCTTACCTTTCCAAGCCATGCATTTCCTTTTCATACCATGCCTTTCCTTGTATTTCCTTTCCATTCCATGGAAAGTCAAGAAATGACATGGCATGGCATGGTATGGAAAGGCATGGAAAGGCAAGGCATGGCATGGAAAGGAAAGGCATGGAAAGGAAATGAAAGAAATGGAATGGCATGGAATGTCATGGAAAGGAAATGCATGGAATGGATAAATAATTCCTTGAAGTTCCATGCCATGCCTTGCCTTTCCAAGCCATTCATTTTCTGGCCATGTCATGCCTTGACTTGCCTTTCCTTTCCATTCCATGTGAAGGTAAAGTATGGCATGGTATGGAAAGGCAAGGAATTCCATGACAAGGTATGGAAAGGAAATGAATGTCATGGAATGGATCAATAAGGCCTTGAAGTTACATGCCATGCCTTTCCTTGCCAAGCCATGTCTTTCCATACCAGACAATTCCTTGCCTTACCTTTCCTTGCAATGCCATGCCAAGGCAAGGCATGACATGGCATGGAATGGTATGGCAAGGCAAGGAAAGTGAAAGCAAGGTAATGCATGGCATGTAAAGGCAAGGCATGTCATGGAAATACATGGCATGGAATGGAAAGACATGGCATGGGATGGCATGGAATGTCATGTCATGGAATGACATGGCATGGAATGGAAAGGTATGGCATGACAAGGCATGGAAAGGAAATCCATGGCATGGGAATTTAGGGAAAGGAAAGACATGGCATGGAATGGAATATCATTGCAAGGCAAGCCAATGCATGGCATTGTAAGAAAAGAAAATGCAAGGCATCACATGGCAAGGAATAAAAGGCAAGGCATGGAATGTGAAGGCAAGGAAAGGAAAGACATGGAATGGTATGGAGAGGCAAGGAAATGCATGGAATCCAAAGGCAAGTCATGACATGGCATGGAAAGAAAAGGTGAGGAATGACATGGAAAGGCAAGGCAATGCAATGAATGACATGGCATGGCATGGCATGGAAAGGCAAGGAAATGGATGGCATAGCAAGGAAAGGAAATGTAGGCATGACATGGAAAGGAATGCAAAGGCAAGGAATGCAAATGCAAGGCATTGAAAGGAAAGGAATGTCATGGAAAGGAAAGGAAATTCATGGCATGGAAAGGAAAGGAAATGCATGCCATGGAAAGGAAAGGAAATGCAATGTATGCAATGGAAAGGCATGCAAAGGATAGGCATTATGGATCAATAGTATAATGATACTACACCATAATGGTTTAACATAAACCTATTTATTGACATCCCTTTCTATGTAAATCCTATTAATTATGATAATCCGTGTTTCAAAAATATGAAGATACCTTAGATTTGTCTTTCAAGTTTTGTGAATGATTTTATGGTTAGGGATACATTAATGATGATCAATTTACCTAGTAAGTGCTCTTTCTAAATAGTTGATGGTTATTTATTGAATTTATTAAATAATGTTTTTATCAAAGTGTTGATATTGCATGTTATATTGTATTCTTATTGAATTAATCTTGTCTTGAAACCCTCAATTTCGTTGTTATATTAGGACTTCCCCTCAATTTACAACCTTGTTATTTTGATGTCTAGGGTTTAATTGTCATCTTTGACCCTTAGAATACACCTCGACACCTTTTATTACATTTATGTCGTAATTTTAAGCCCTTTAGGGCTTGATTTCTTGAATTATCTAGGGTTGTTATGTGCCATATTCCATTTCAACAAGCATTTTTTAATCTAAACCCTAGTTTAGGATTGAATTTTCATCCCCCTTTCATTGCACGATTACTTGTTTTAAGGATTGTTATATTTTTCCTATTGTAACTTGTCATATTTCTAAAGTTAAACATCTATATCGCAAGTTTTATAACAACTATAGTTTCCTTGTTGATTTGTGGTGTTTGGGACTTCCCATTGACTTTTTTGAACTTAGTTAATATCATTTATTGGCTTGGAAAGGCATGTCAAAGGAATGACATGGAAATGGAATGCCATGGAAATAGGATTCCATGACATGGCTTGGAAAGGCATGCGATGGAAAGGAAATGCATGTCATGGAAAGGAAAGGTATGGCATGGCATGGCTTGGCAAGGCATGACATGGAAATGCATGGAATTCCATGGAAAGGCAAGGAAAGACAAGGCATGTCATGGGATGGCATGGAAAGGCAAGGCATGAAATGACATATTAAGGAAAGGCATTGCATGGAAAGGCATGGCATGGCATGTCATGAAAAGGAAAATAATGCTATGGCATGGAATGGAAACACATGGCTTGGCATGGCATGCAATGGTATGGCTTGGAAAGTATTGTAATGGCAAGGAAAGGGATGTCATGGAAAGGAAAGGAATGACATGGAAAGGAAAGGAATTATAAGGCATGGCATGGCAAGGCAAGACATTCATTGTGTTGGACATGTAGTTTTGGATAAAATTTTGAGGAAAACACTAAGTATGGAGGAAACACACAACAAAAGAGAAAAGGGGAGAAGCCAGGGTAAAAGTGCATGGCAAAAGAAAATAGGGAAAGCAGGCATAAAAGGAGGAAAAATCCACCCGAGCAAAGAATTGTAACTGAATCATGATGAGTTATCATAGGGTTGTGAGCCCTAATATCCTATGTAAATATGTAATGGGTCAGGAAGATTAGGGGTTATTGGTATTCTTTTTTTTTATGGTTGGCTAGTGTAGCTAGTTGTGGCTATCTCCATATCTCTCTCGGGTCTATTTGGTCTAGTCTAATGAGTGTTGGGAAAGAAGAGAGATTGAGAGGAAGAGATATTGAATCTCAGAATTAGGAGAGTGAATGGGAGGAAGCTTGTTCTGCAGAGGCTAGGTGGGACTGGGATTGATTGTGATGTATCCATGGTAGTGTAGTTCACAAACTTGAGATTGTTTCCTAAAGAAGAATAATAAAGAAGTAAGAAATTGTGGAAATATCCAGGGGTTGGGTGAACCATGGTAAAGTCTGTGTTGAATTTATGTTTATATGCATATTCATGTCTACTTTGATTATGAACGGTTAAATCTATATATGTTGATGATTTAATGTTACACAATAGATTAAATGGTTCAATGAATAAGTGATATCGTAAATTGCATAACAATTGTATGTATGAACCAATTAAGGATTAAATAGACTTTGAATATTGCACACAATACAGATAGGTTTTAATGAATAATTTAATCGACTCACATTCTCTCGCCATTGTAGAAAATTTCTTCCTGGAGTCCCCATAGATACCTCAGATGAGACATCTCCTTCTGCAGGTGATGCCAAAAGGGGAAATGTCTAAAGGGTCTTACACTTGTGCACCCAACAAATGGTTTCATTGTCGGGACCTCGAATCTATAGTTGAAGGAATGTTTTGGAGGCTGAATAAGAAAGAAATCTCAAAATGGCTAGAAGAGAAGGAACAATAATTTGCCCATGATGAGAATAGAAACCCTTGGATGAAGTATGAAAAATGGATGCACATATATGTGTATACGGAGCTGCATGATATCTTCTTTGGTGAATGTTTTATTATCTTGATTGAATGGCTAGAAATATTAGTGGAGAATATTGGAAGATACTGATCAACTACACCAAGGAATTGGACTCATGAGTTGGTATGAAAATTGAGTTATGTAATTCATAAGACTTCTCGCGTAGTTGATTTTTGGATGGATAGTATATTGGGGGGATATATTACAAAATTCACAATCAATTGCACACAGTTGTATAGTGTTGAAAAACAAGATTTCTTTAAGGGTCCACGTGGAATATTTATGAAGTCACTAGGTATGTGGATAAAGATGTTTTTGTGTGATAAATGTGTGATGATGATGGATTTTGATAGTTGAAGGACTTCGCGCACATAGGACAACTAGTCTTGGCCAAGATATGGTATGAATATAAGAGGGAAGAAATGAATAAGGAAGGAGATGACTGAGGATGTAGAAAACAAAGAAGGAATATTAGAATGAGAAGATGAATTTGGGGTATTGTGCAGTTAAAGGTACAAGAATATGAAGATTGAGGTTGAGAAGAGAAAGAAGTGCAGTGCGTACCGATAGCCTTATGTAGACATCCATATTGTAGAAGTATAGTGTATAAAAGAAGAAGAGGAGGATCCTCAGTGTAGTCCTATTATAGAAGAACCAAAAATTTGTATTCAAGATGAATCATGTTTCGAATCCACAACCCCGTGTGTGTCACCTAGATCTCAAAAAAACATTCGAAGACTTGTCAAAAGCCATTATAGTCAATGGAGGAAGTCATAAGAGTAGTAGTCATAGATTTGGAAATAACGTGTCATGCCAGAGTCAACTACTATCACCAAGGGGAGGGACGACACACAAAAACATGATAGGAGTGGATAATACACTAAGACTGTTTGATTTATTGGGTTAGAGGATCCATAACAACATCTTTTTGTATGTGATACCATTTGGGCTGCGAATAATGTCCAAGATGAGGCTCCAGATATTGTGTAGTTGGCATCAATTTTCAGAGTCCATGCACTAGTATGGTACGTGAAGGTGCATAGTACTATGCCAATAGGCCAAGCAAGAATATTAATGGAAATTACACAAGCGTTGCTGAAAGAATTCAAAAAACCAAAAACCGAGTCATAGTACATTACAAAGTTAAAATAAATCAAACAAGTGTAGACTGAATCAGTATGGGACTTCGATTAGAGATTCAAGGACGTGATGGGTATTTTCTGATTCTAAATCCTCGATCAACAACACATGGAATGGTTTATTGTGGGACCCTTGCCATGCATCTTTGGACCATTGATACAACAAAAAGTTATGTCATAACTTGAAGCCTTGGAGATTGAAATGAAACCAAAAGCATCTCTTGTCGGAGAAAGTGGGGGGATGGCATAGCTATAGACACAAATGATTTCCTTGACCATTCAATTAGTAGATCTTACAAAGGGGAAGGAGAAGTGGGAACAAATTTGGTGTACTAAGTGTAATATTGAAGGTCACCATAGAGATTAATGCTCGGCCTTTGTGCAATACATGGAAAATGGAGCACTAAATCCATTACCAGGAGGAGGATATTGTGAGATATGTAATAAATGGGGACATAATCTGCATGATTTTCCATTACTGAATAAATACCAGAGTATGCCAAGAAATTTATTCTAAACGTTTTGTAAGTTAGTAGGACATGAAGATAAGGATTGTCACACATTCAATTTGATGAGGGACTGCACTTAAGACATGTACAAAATTCAAGAGGAAAATGTTGTGATAGAAGGAGGTTAGTATAATAAACAAAGAAGATTTAACCAAGGAAACCAGGGAGGATTTGGGATAGGTGGAGGCAGAGAAAATTTAGGAAGAGGAGGAAGAGGCCCAATAATATGTTGTAACTGTAACCAACTGAGACACTTAGCTTCTGATTTCCATAACCCCTGTACAAAATTCACATATTATCGAGCATTGGAGCATGCGATAGAAGACTGTCCTCAATTATTGGTAAAGTTGCAGGCAAGAGTGAATCAAAATGTTCAAAATATATCAATAGATATATGTGACGAAGGACCCAAAATAATAGTTGTTATGTTTAGAGGAGCTAAAACATGGATTGATATGACCAGTGGGAGAAGGTAGACTGAGAAATGGGTAAAGAAAGAAGCAGGTCCTATCCTGACGTTTGACCCACAACAAGAAAAAGAGACCTACAATCAGGAAATAAAGGAGATATTGGGACTGAATTGGGTAACATCAACATCATCTGTGCCACCTATGGGTGACATGCCTCCAATATATGATCATTCCATAGCGCAAGGACCACTAAAGAAATAAAATACTTTGGGAGAGTTTTTGGATATTTTTTTAGAGCCGATGAAGGACGAAAATGCATTGAATACGTTATGCAACATTTTTTACCATTGCACACAAGAAAGGGAAATTCCTACCATATAAAAAGGTAGTGAATTAGGTATTGCATAAGAAAAGAACTAATGGAGAGTTCAGACTTAGTGTGGATATTGGCGAATATGATGTGGACAATGTGATTTTAGACTTGGGCTTCGATGTGAATGTGTTACCAAAAACAAACCTGGGAAATAATGTGGAAGCCCAAGTTAATATGGTCCTCCATCAAGTTAATATTAGAAACTTATCACACGATAGTACCGATTGGCCGATTGATAGGAAGACATGTGAATATAAATGGAGTGAGCAGTATAGCATATTTTGAAGTTATCAAGATCATGGAGGATAACCAACCATACCCAATGCTAATGGGATTAGAGTGGGCCTTCGAAAACCAATAAATGATTAATTTGAAGAGGAGGGAAATGATTTTCGGAGTAGGGGACTTAAAGGTTACTAAGCCATTAGATCCAAAAGAAGGATAGAGGCACATAGCACCAACAAAAGGGGATGAAATAGACAACTTGTATAACCTATCTACATCAACAGAAAACTATGTTAACCTCACTGTATATGGTATGCTATGTTGGAGAAGAATTATCTCATGTGCGTTAAACTCAAAGGGAGGATTGGAACATTGGAAGCAAAGGATGCACAAAGTCTCAAAATGGTGGTGTACCCACATTAATCGACCATTTCACTAGATTGGAACAAAGCTATGTGATCCACCCAAGTATGATGGATTGAATGATATATAAACGTTTGTACATAAGTTGGATTTACAAATACCTGAACAATAGATATTGTTAGAATTAGATGTTGTTTTAAAGGACACCCCATCCAGATCGTGCACTACACATAAACAAGGCATAGAATATTGGAAACAATGTAAAAGACTGATACAATTTAGATTCAATACCAATGTGGAATATATCGCATAGAAATATACCGAGGAAGGAAATCCAACAAATCATGTCGCATAGTGTGAAAATATATGGATCTCGACACCGAAGAAAGAATGGATGCATAGGTTCATACATACATTGGAGATGATTCCAAAGAATTGGTAATTGGAACTAAATATGTGTAAAGATACTGTAGACTGGGACTACATGACTCAAAGGTTTAAGGTAACATTTACTTTTGACGATGAATATCCATTACTAGATGCTGCACTACAAGATATTAGACACAAAATTTGGTTAGAATAAGAGTCATTGGAGGTAATATATGTATGTAGTGCGCACAATGCTTCTATGATAGTCCACCAATTACTAGAATATTACAATTTTGCACAAGAAGCTCAAGATGAGGAAGATCCCTAAAATTTCCAAGTACCTTAAACAGAGGGGGAATGCGTCATAAATGGTCCATAACTTGAATCCATATAATATGCACCACCACTAAATACGTGGAATGTGAATATTGGGACATAAGAGAACCCAAAGTTTACACAAATAAGAAATTATTGGAGCAATGAAACCATAGAAAAGATTGTAGATTTATTACACGAATATCAAGACGTATTTCCAACTACATTTTCAGCAATGAAAGGGATAGTTGGTGAGTTAGGAGAGATGAAAATCCTTCTTAAACCATGTTCTAAACGAGTAATACAAAGACCTTATAGATTGAATCCAAAATACAAAGATAAGGTGAAGGAAGAAATAGACCGCATTCTAAAAGAAAGAATCATCGAACTAGTCGAGGAGTCGGAATGGATAAGTCCAATTGTGGTGCAGGACAATAAAATAGGAGGGATTAGAATTTGTGTGGATATAAGGAAGTTGAATGATGCATGCCTATATGACCCATTTTCGACACCATTCACAGATGAAATACTAGAAAATGTAGGGGGCAAAAGTCCTATTCTTTCACAGATGGTTTCTCAATCTATCATCAGATTAAAATTGCATAGGAACATGGGTACAAAACTACCTTTGTGACAGAATGGGGGAGTTACTATTATACAATGATTCCTTTTGGGTTAAAGAACACACATGCAATGTTTTCAAGAGTAGTTACTGCCACCTTTAAGGAATTTATTCATAAGTTCTTGGAAATCTACCTAGATGACTAGACTGTGTTTAGTCTATTAAGGAATAACAACAAATTACCAAGATTGATATTGGATAGGTGCATACAATGTCATATTTCACTAAATTTGAAGAAATGTATTTTTTGCGCACCATTTGGAATTTTGTTGGGACATGTGGCATATAAACAAGGATTAATAGTGGATCTCGTGAAGATCATAGGGATTCTAGACTTACAACCACACAAATTAGTTATATAGTTGAGAGAAACAATGGGTCACAAAAGATATTATAGGAATTTTATCAATGGGTATGCACATATTACAACACCTATGGAGAAGTTGTTGAAAAAAGAAGAAATATTCCAATGGAATGAGGATTTCCAGAAAGGGATAGATACATTGAAACACAATCTAGTGATTGCGTTGATTTTGATATTCCCAAATAGGAAAAAGGAGGTCCATGTTCATGTGGATGTCTCATACATTTCTTTAGGTGAGATATTATCTCAACCAGGAGAAGGATACGTAGACCATCGAATTTCCTTTACAAGAAGGAAACTGTCGACAACAGAAAATAATTATACCACGAAAAAAATGGGAAGGATTGGCAATGGTATTTGTGTTACATAAGTTTAGAAATTACTTGTTGGGTTGAAATTTCAATATGTACACAGACCATTATGCACTCAAATACTTAGTGAACAAACCAGTGCTGGGGGGGAGAATATGAATATGGTTGTTGTTATTCCAGGAATATGATTTTGAAGTTGTTGTGAAACCGAGGAATTTTAATGCAGGACCAAATCACCTATCACACATACTATCAGGAGAAGATGCAATAAATCTAGATGACATTTTATCAAATGCACAATTGTTTCAGTTAAAATGGTTGATGACTACTTTGCATACATTTTGCAATTTCTAAGTAGAGGGACGGCTCCATCGGACATGAAAGTGGCACAAAAGAATAAACTAGTGGTAAAGGCAGCAAACTACTAGCTAATTGCAGGAAGCTTATACAATTTAGGTGCTGATGGGATATTGCGACAATCTTTGGTAGATCACGAAAGGCTAATGATACTTGAAAAATCACACAACGAGATAGAAGGAGGACACTATGTAGGTAAAGAAACAACGTAGAAGATTGTGTGCATAGGGCTCTAGTGGCCCACACTTCACAAGGATGCCAAAGAGTATTGTCAAACATGTGATGTCTATCAAAGGGTAGGAAAGTCATCCAGAAGGGATGAGATACCTTTGAATCCACAATTTACACTACAATATTTTGATAAATGGGTGATATACTTTGTTGGACCAATCAATTCACCAACGAGAATATTGGTAGCTAGGTATATCGTTACTATGAAATTTATCTAACCATATGGGAAGAAGAAACACCAGTTACATATTATATCGGAGATAATGTTACACACTTTATGTTTGAGAATGTAGTGACAAGATTTGGATGTCCACTCATTTTGCTAAGTGATCAAGGGATGCACTTCATCAATAATACAATTGCATCATTGACCAAAGAATTTGAAATCCACCATCATAGGAGCACACCATACCACCCTCATACCAATGGCACAATAAAATTATTTAATAAAATCTTAGAGAATGTGCTAACAAAGATATACAATGTAGGAACAGATGATTGAGACATAGGGGTTCCCATAGTATTATGGGAATATAGGGCCAAAAACAAAAAATTGACAGGGAAGACACCTTTTAGGTTTGTCTATGGACAAGAAGCAGTCATGGCCAATGAATTTTAGTGTGCCAAGTCTGCATATTGTAGCTATCATTGATCTTTCATAATCTAGTGCAATAGAGGAGATATTGTCACAATTATTATAGCTTGGGGAGGATAGGATTCCACCAACAAGTTCAAAAGTCCAGAGAGAAAGCATAGCATGGTCGACATATTAAGCAGAAAAAATTCCAAGTCAGAGACTTAATATTGTTCTATCACAACAAGTTTATGTAGCACCCTGGAAAGTTCTTAATGCACTGGTTAGGCCCATATGTGATTAATAAGGTGACAAAGACAGGTGTTGCATAGTTGGAAACACTAAATGGAGAACTCCTAGGAGAAATGATGAATGGAAGTTGGATGAAACCCTATAAACAGGGCCGACAATTTTCACAATAATATGACTTGTGAAAGAATACATGTACCATAGTAGTGTACTATAGTAGGAAAAACAAAGAAAAATAAATAAAAAGTAAAAAAAAGAAAAATAAATAAAAAATTAGAAAAAGAAAACGATAGAAACAAATCATAGAGTATAAAGGCATAAGCAACTGTGAAGAAGGAATGATTGTCGCGTAAAGGGATGAAACTGTGCCCATTCAGAAAACAACACACATAAGTAAAAGACTATCTAGTAAACGAATGCATAAGCTAGAACAATTATGTATTCTAGCAGGAACAAGAGAAGGAAAAGTACAAAAAGGGTAGAAATGACGGCTACAAAGTGGTAATGACAGGTCGTAAAGATGTTGTATGATCATAAATGGAAAAAAAATTCAGAAATCATGACAGACTAGCAGTACGAGGAAAAAATCTAATGACGAATTTGGTAATAAAGAAACATTTAATCAAGCATGCATCAACCCCATTGACGAATTGGACAAGTTAGTTAAGGAGGAAATGGATATGAACAACTGTAAAGTGGGTACAAAATTAGTTGAGGGTCGAAAAGAGTTATTTATTGTTACTACGAATTGCATGCAACTGCCAATTGTTAAGATCGAACAGAGAATAGGAGCAGAGCCAAAGAAACTGTTAAGGATTACCAATTTTACATAAATGGCACCATCGAAAGCACCAATGCTCATACAAAATAAGGTTCACACAAAAGCATCACCAATAGAACCAGAGGTTAAGGAGAATCTGGGGGATCATCATCGAAGCCAAGGTTTTCTCGCAATTATATTCCGCCAAGCACATATTGGTGAAACCCGACATAAAAAAAGGTGTCATCATCAACAAAGATATGTCAGGGAAGGTACCATAAGTCAGATATGCAGACCATGAAATTATATACATGGATAAGTCTCCTAAACTTGCATCCTACCGTTATCTGGATATGAAAGTAGACCCAACAACAAAATATAGTATACATATGCCCTGGGTATGGGCTAAAGGGGATTGGAGAGAACATTCCTACTCAACCTATTCAACATCCCACACTTTGGATGGAGCAACAAAGTATATGCATGCATTAAGTTTCTCTTATATTGCATGCATGGAGGGTATATGTGGTTGGATAAGCCAATCTCAATATATAAACTTGATTACAAGGATAAAAACATTACCGACATAGGGGAAGATCCCACCCTATTGTTTTCTGGAAAAAAATAGCAACATGTATTTTTCATAGGCCACGAAACAAAAGTTTCATACATTTAGAAGGGTGTGTGTCTTGGATGTACCAAGCATGTGAAAACCAACTATCAGACTTGCGACATAGGTGTTAGCATGCAAGTTTCTATGGAAATGTAGGAAGGAAACAGTTCCATCAGGAGTGATATATGAGCTGGGCACCCTTCCTGTTAAACCAATTTATTATTGACTACATATACGCATAAGATAGAGGCATGGATTTCCATTATCCATGGCTACTAGTTTTTCTTGCGTTCACAGGATGGGAAGAGACAGAGGATGCACAATTCTTGGGTCTAAGAGGGAAACCATGTTTAGCAGAAAAGTACTATAAATTATCATATACAACAAATAAATGACGAGAAGTAGAAAACAACATAGAATTTTTTCTCTATGCTAAAAGGATTTGAATGTGCATTAGGGACACACTACACATATCACCACAACTAGTGGAAGCATATGCATTGGTCATGAAGTTTTGAGCAGACCGACATCATACATATGTCCAGGAAAAGAGGCATCCAAGAGAGGAATGGGTCCAGATGAAGTACAAGGTTTCTAAATAAGATATAAAACTGATCATGCAGGAATAGGATCCAGATTGGAAGATTCCTGCATATGGCACTAATATAGAGAAATCTAGCAATGGAGAGGTAGAACAATGAAATAGTCCATGGAATGATCAGGAACATAGTGAAGGAAATGGCGCAGGGGACATACTGGAGAAAACACCATCAACAGAACAAACACAATAGACAATACCCAAGGAAGGAGAGAAAATAAAAGAAAAGGGTACAAAACCAACCCCATATGCGTGTTAAAAGAAAAAAATGTGCAACGAATGAATCGTTTATACACTAACAGATGTTGATATGGATATGATCAGTTACAAAGTAAAGGATGCCACTAAGAAGGTAGTTCAATAGATGTCACAGCTACAAGAAGAAATTAGTAAGAAGATGCAAGAGCAACTGACTAAATTGCAACTATGGCTGGAGATAGTAAACCTGGAAGTGAAAAGAATATCCATTGAAGGAAAACCCATAGGCATGATGGGGGAAGTAGATGCTACCACTCCTCACTTCTAAAAAATGGTTGCAGAGTGCAGAGTGATAACAATCCCAATAGATGCAATTGAATTCCCCACACCCAAGATGCAGGAATAAGCACAAGGAATAAATCGCTTGGACTTAGTCATCTCATAGATGTCCACAATAGTGCTACAGGGATTCAAAATGGGTATCGCGCAAAAAATATAATTCTGCACAGAGTTCGCTTCGAGCAAGTTGATAAAAATTATGGTGGAAAAGACAGAGATATAGAAGGAATACATAACTTCTCTACATGAAAATATCCTAGTGGAGAAAAAATTTGAAAGCACATTGAAGCAGAAGAGTGAGGTCGAAGAAAAGGTCGAGAAAGAACTCAAAGAGAAGGAAGAAGTCGAGCAAATGATAGAGCAGATACAAATGGTAGTCCAAAAATTGTATAAAGAAATACCAGAAGTACCAATGATAGTAGAAGCCACAATGGAAGAAAAAGATTCAAATATTAGTGAATTCATTAAAAGGTTCCACACCAATATTGAAGACTTGGAATCATACACATTACCATGGACACCACTAGAAGAAGGGGAACAAAGGGACAAGACAATGTAGACATCGGTTGCAAAAATTAAAATTGTAGAACAGGAATGCACAAGGATGTGTGACGAGAGAAAGCATATTTTGACCCAACTCACGACGAATCCAGAGTTGAAGGCGATGGAGGATAAAATAAGGAGCACGCAGGATAAGTCCCAACAAGAAAATGAGAGGATTAATAATTTTCCACTTTTGGAACGAATGACAACAATTCTGGCTAATAGATAGTTGTATATTGAAGCAGAACGAATGAAAGCAGAACATAAGAGTATTGTGCATAAGTTAGAACCCCTGTAGGATGAAGTAGTCTAGGTAATAGGGGATTTGGCCACTATGCATGGAACAATGAACAAAGTAGTGCAAGACACTAAGGAGAAGCTCATGGATTTGACTGCATAGATCATGGAGGAAATTTTGAGTAAGGAAGCCAAAATCATGAAAGAGGTACAAACAACTAGGGAGATCCTCCAAAATTTTACGGTGATGTGGAAAAGAGTGACACAATAGGCCTGAGTGGCTCGGGATGATCCATGGGTGATAATTGGGGGCCTATTGCACAAGCATTTTTGGATAAAATTTTGTGGAAAACACTAAGTATGGAGGAAACACGCAATATAAGAGAAAAGGGGAGAAGCTAGGGTCAAAGCGCACAACAAAATCACACTTAACAGAAGGTCAAGAAGATCAAGAAGACCAAGAAGACAAAGTGAGGAGGGAAAACATGCACAAAAGGAGGAAAAATCCACCCAAAAAGGAGTTGTAAATGACTCATGATGAGTTTTCATAAGGTTGTGAGCCATAATATCCTGTATAAATATGTAATGTGTTGGTAATATTATTGGTTGTTGATATTATTTTTATTATGTTTGGTTAGTGTAGCTGGTTGTGGCTCTCTTCATCTCTCTCTCTCTCTCGTCTATTTGGTCTAGTCTGATGAGTATTTGGAGAGAAGAGAGATTGAGAGGAAGAGACCTTGTGTCTAGGAATTAGGAGAGTGAACGAGACGAATATTGTAGTGTAGAGTCTAGGTGGCATGGGGATTGATTTGATGTATCCATTGTAGCACAGTGCACAAGCTTGATATTGTTTCCTAAAGAAGAACAATAAAGAAGAAAGCAATTGTTCATGTAGCCCAGGGTTGGGTGAGCCATGTTAAAGTCTTTGTTGAAGGTTTGTTTATATGATTATGTATGCCTACTTAGATTATGCATGGTTACATATAACTCCGTTGATGAGATGATGTTGCGCAATATATTAAATAGTTCAATAACTAAGTGATATGGTAAGTTGCATCACAATTGTATGTATGAATCAATTACAAATTAAATAGACTCAAAATATTGTGAACAATACATATAGGTTGTAGTGAATAAGTTGATTGACTCACATTCTCTCACCACTACAGAAACTCGGTTCATGTAGTCCCCATAGATTCCTTGGGTGAGACATCACTTGTCTACAGGTGATGCCAAAATGGTCAATGTATGAAAGGTTTGTTGGTTAAGTAAATTGAACTTGTTGTCTTACACTTATGCACCCAACAACATGAGATGGCATGTTATGAAAAGGAAAGGAAAGACAAGGCATGCCATGGAATGGCATGGAAAGCAATGCCATGGGAAGGAAAGCCATGGAATGGAAAGAAAAGGCATGACATGGCAAGGCGTGGTATGTGTTGGGTAAATTAATTGTTGTATTAAATGCCTTTTTAATTTTCAACCAGGTTTGTAATATTATGAACTGCAAACACAATATGTGCAGGAAAAGGACATAAGTATATCCTAATTTGTCTCCAAAGGAGTAAGAGAGATAATTAACCTATCAATAATATATGGAAACATAATGAAACTTGACAAAAAGGAACTCAAAAAATCATTACAATCCATACAACTATTAAAATATCAGGACAAAATACCATGACTATGCCTATAATGTCTATATCATAATTTGTGCATGCATTAGAAAAGGATTTGTTTTGTCCTTTAACAATTGTGGAAATAGGAAGAAAGAAAACTACTAAATAATTCTCACACTAAATAAGCAAGAAAATAATGAAAAACATAATGGGAATCACTCAGACAAGTGTCCACATCATTCAATGTTGTGAGGCTAATCAAATCCTCACATAAGTGTGTTACTGACCTACAATAAGGCTAGTCAGTGTTAAGAGAAATTCCAGATGTCTAACCTATTCTCAATCCCAAACACTCACTTCACATCAAGCATGCCATAATCACTAGGTGTTGTTGCATTCTTTCACTTGGACAAGATGTTTGAGTGCAGAGGGATGGCTATGTACACGTTTTGTCATTGATCTTGACACATCTACTGGTGTGTGAAGCATTGAGAGAAATTCTAATGCCAATCTGTCAATTTTTTTTTATAATTGTCAATGAAAGAATACAATAACACAAATTGCATACAATCAAACATGCACGCTTGTTCCTTGAGATCAAACCTTATTTCTCATTGAAAACACCTCCATAGGTCACACAATCACTCAACAAAATGAGAAACTAAAACCAACACGAAAAACATGTTAAAAACATTGAGAATCGTGCTCTTCAATGCAATAAAATTAGAGATGGGCTCTACCTAACATAAAGATATAGACTTTGTGATCTATGAATCCATGTGTGCAAAGACAACTTAACTATTGAGATGCAGAAAGTTATGTTTCTTGAATAACTATAACATGAATCTAGGTCATCACATATCTTTTACTTTATCTGATTATTTGTTTCAGATATTCAACTGACAAGTTATCAAGCTATGATCCTTAAGAAAATGTTGGGGATATACTATAATTTCATCACACATTTGATATTTCCAAACTTGTTAACAATGAAAATTTACAAGATTTATTATACTATTTTGTTCTAAGGAAAAGAGACAAAGTTTAACTTCTTTTAGGAGCACATTAGAAATTAACAATAAATAACTGACAAACAATTAATCTCTTGTATAAAATTTGCCCATGGAATTGAGAGAAAGACTCACATCAAATCACACATCTAAAATCTTATCTTAAATGTTAACACTATATATAAAATCACGAAAGAACCTTGTATAAGATACACCTTAGTATGAAATATTTAGATTACATTGTTTAGAAACAAATATAAGTCTATAGATAAGAATGCACATACACAAATCAATCAACACGAACTCACTGATGCAAAATAACCACAACAAATAAAAAATAGGTATTGTATAGAAAACCCAACTTACCAGCAGAGGTGGGCCCATGCCTACCCAGGTAGTGAGTGAAAATGAACTCAGAATCTCACAAGTACAAGAATAACATGAACTAAACCTAATCTTTTGTTAAATATAAATTGATATCATACTTACAGTACTTCCATTATAATGTATTATGTTCATAAATGTAGTGCACAATTCTAATCATATCCACAATTAAAACCAACAGAATAACTCCCAACTCACTGTTTATAGAGTAAGAAAACCTATATATCAAGATTTGAGTTTGTACAAGATTGCATTGACCTTCTCTATTCTCAAAGATCCAGGTGAAAAAATGGTTACAAGGCTGGAAAATCAAACTGACCTTGATTCCCTTTAACTTCTAGTACAAACTTAGGAAAATGAATCAATCAAAATTTACATTATTGCTATTCATGACTCCTGACCTTGATCTGGTTTTGCGTTGGAGGATATGCTTGGGAGATGACTTGAGGTCTCACGCTGACAAGGAGAAGGATAGGTGTGGATTAATAGGTTAGAATCCATCTCGAAGTTCATGTGAACAATACCCATATGGTCAAATCCAAACCGAGCATGCACAAATAGGAGAAGTTACAAACTCGGGGTACTATAATGTCTGTGTTGGTATGAGAATTCCTAAAATAGTGTGGGAATATTTTTCACAGTAAAAAGGTGAGCGTAAATTTTATCATTGATAAAATATAGCTTAAGAATCCTGATTAATCTACTAAGAAATCAGAAAATAAAAAAATAATATTTTTTTTACCTCATGCACTTGTCAAATGTCTTAAGCTTGCAAAAAGGTGAAAATGGATTACAATAAGTTAGGTTTAGATTCATATATAGGGAATTGGCAGCCAAAATGAGTGTATGGTGAGTGAAAAAATGACATCTCAACAACATGGCATGTCAAGGAGAAGCATGCCATGGCATGGCTTGGAAAGTAATGTCATGGAAAGGAAGGGAAGGACAAGGCATTTTAGGGCATGACATGACAAGACATGGCATGACAAGGCATGGCATGGCATGGAAAGGAAAGGCATGGAGTGGAATCACATGGAATGTAAATGAACGGAAATTCATGGCATGGAAAGTAATGGTAATGAAAGGCATGGGATGACAAGGCATGAAAAGGAAATGCATGGCATGGGATGGCTTAGCAAGACATGACATGACATGGATTGGCAAGGCATGAAATTGGATGACATGGCATGTGATGGAAAGGCAAGGAAATACAAGGCATGTCATGGCATGGCAAGGAAAGGCATGACAAGGCGTGGCATGGCATGGCATGGAAAGGCATGGCATGGTAAGGCATGCAATGGAAAGGAAAGGCATGCAATGACATGGCATGGAAAGGAATGTCATGGTAAGGCATAATATGGAAAGGCATGGCATGGCTTGGAAAGGAAAGTCATGGCATGACATGGAAACTCAAGGCAAGGCAAGGCATGGAAACTCAAGGCAAGGCAAGGCATGAAAAGATTTTCACCTAGACTGAAAATGTCATAAACACTTCATTCCATGGAAAGGAATTTTTTGATATAATGTTAAGTCATATGTCCCTAGAAAAAAATGTGTTTTATTTCTTGGAATGAGAAAGGTTTTTTTTTTGTTACTCTTCTTTCATTGCAATCCACATTTTGATTTGAATTTTTCCTTGCATAATGTTATGGAAAGTTATATTTATTGTTGTATAGATTAAAATGGGAAGCTACATGACAAGACATGCAAGGAGGGATTAGTCTATTTTAGATCGAAGTGGTGTTCTAGGGATGTGTAAATGTAACAACCTATATTTTCTCCTTAAAAGGTTGGAAATTAGATTTTTACTTATATTAGTGATCCATTGCTTAATAGTTGTTGGGTTTAGTTAGAGTGATGTAGACATTTCATATGTATACATTTGGACATATTTATGTGTTGTGGGATATCATTTTTATTGTTCTATGTTTATGATGATCATAGTTATGTGATTTTCTTAAACATACAAATTGAAATGTAGAACTTTGGATCTTTAGGAACTACCCATATGTGCAGTATTTCTTGCCTTTAGTATGATTCTAAACACCATTTAGGTAAGTCACATTTGTTTCCTCAAAATTTCTTTACTGTATACTACTAATTAATTGTTTTATTAATTTTGAGGAATCCTCTTTTGTATATGATAATTTCCTTGAAACTAATACTTTAAGGTGGAATTAAGTGTCATCCAACAACTTTGAGTGATTCGATTCCTTTTCTATCGACCATCTATGTCAAAAGATTGCACCCAAGTGTGTCTAGTGCATTGACAATTAGTTTAACTTAACCAATGTTGAAGGAAATGTATGCCCTACCCATAAATTTAGGCAATGAGAACCATTCATTGCTTTTGGATTTACCACTTATAAATATTTTTCACTATAAGAGATTTGTTAATCTGTAACACAAGTATTTATAATCACTTTAGAAAAAAATCATACATTCATACACTTTGAAATTCATACATTCATCAACATAAAATGTACATACATAAAAACATTTCCATGAAATACAAACATA
>ML776664.1:290855-338529 GCA_009831015.1 Picea engelmannii
AGGCAGCGGATCTTGTTTGCAGAAGGAATTCAACAGTCGCGCTCCTCACACAGTCGCGCGCACCGAGGTCTTCGGCTCCTTCACCTCGAGCTCTGATACCATGATAAATAAAACTGCAGAAGAGATAGAACTCACACCAATCTMTHCTATTAATCAAGAAAACGATTACATTTATAGCTTGATACACAAGCAACGGTTTCCTATAATAGTGGATCTGATAACAGCTGTAGAGGACACGGAGGAGCCTCTATTATAACTAATTCTATTATTAGCATTTCTTCATTAATATCTAACAAAATTTTATAAGGTTAACTTATTCAAGTTGAGCACAGGACTTGAATTCCTTTTAAGGCTTCATCTATGGTAAATTCATTTTAGGGCTTCATCTATGATAAATTCATTGCCTTTGTTAGCACAGCCACAATGAACTGGATAGCATATTTTATTTATAAACTTTAATTAGGGTTTATGTTAAAATTAAGGTTTGTAAATTAAATATACTTTTCCATGTTCATCAGCCACAATTATGTGACTGTGTTAGTACTAGCACAGCCACAAGTAAATAATAGTTGGAGTAAAAATAGTGACTGGTAAATTTGGGTTCTTTAGAAAATGAAACGTTAATCACTCAGAGGTGGTAATCAGCTAGCCATCATAGTAAATTTTAAATATGATTAAGTAAAAGTAAAAAAATAAACATGTAAACCGATGTCTTTATAATAGTGAGGAAGTTAGTGGTTGAAATCACAACCATTGATTTATTGGGATGACTAAGAATATTCCAACAATATTTAATCTTGTCCATACAAAATTGATTAAGTACTAAAAACATATTAATGTGCCCATTATCAATAGGTGTACTTAAATATATAGTGATATATAATATCAGATATATTTCTAGATCAAACCTATGTAAATGAACACTCCATCCATCATCATAATATATTTCAATCTCTCATAACCTAACCCTAATCAATTCAAGAATTTATTATTTTAATCTATTCAAGAATTTAATATTTAATATGTTCTCTTGTTCCTCTTTATGAAAGTTACTAATTACACAAGGCCAAAGTCTTGTTCCTCTTTATGGCAGTAAATAATTACCTAATGTCAAAGGCTACTTATTCTGTAGATACTTATTAGATACTTTGAATGCTCTTAAATACTTATTATAAAGCAGAATGTTTACTAGATAAAGCGCATAGGTTAAAATAGAAATAATAATCTATTTTTAAGGTCAGGTCAAATCACATTAAATTGGTATATAAGACCCTTTGTTTGTGGGATAAGAGATCCCCTTAGTCCAGCTATTTGATTGAAAAAATCTACGGAAGTATCCCTCTAGATTTGAACTTGATTTATGACACGACAAGACCATCAAAGAACAATACAAACAATCGACCACTATTTAAAAATGCAGATTACCTTTTTTTTTCCAAGAGAAAATTAACTCAAATTTATATAGAGTATAAATTCGTTTACAAAGCCAACAACAAGCTGTGACCAAATCAGTGCAACTCCAACATCCATGCACAAAGGCATACAAGACACCAGAACCCAGTACAAACAAAACACCCCAGCACGCAGGCTGTGAACAAGTGACCCAAAAAACCAAGGCAAAAAACCTCGGAGAAAACGACGCCGATAAACAATGAGGCCCCAAGCGCCCAAAATGGCGCTCCACGCGGGAGCCGTCACCGCAGCCCAACGAAACTCCACCACCGCCGAACAAGACCCCTCCGAGGATGGCTTTGGAAAGATGGCACCGATATGTGAACAGCCCCTCAGACCCACTCGGCCCCCAACTGCAGCAGAAGGGAAAAAGGGGACGCCGACAGCTAAACAGGACCCAAGCGCCCAACAATGGCGCACCACACAGGAGCACACGCAGCTGCCAAACGTCTCCACCGCCTCCGCGACAAGACCCACCGGAATAGACCCTCCAAAGAGCCGCCTTACAGGCCTCCAGTCGAAAAACCAGCACAGAGCCGGCCGCATCACACCGACAGGTCCGCGCGCCCAAAGGAAGGAACACCATCCCGGTGCCTGCAGCGCCGCCGCCCAGAACCAAACCCGACGCCAACCGAAGCCGCTAAGCAAGGAGCTCCACCCCGGCCTGCAGCGCTGCCTCCCCGAACCACCCCCGACGCCAACCAAAAACCAGGGATGCGGCTAGCAAGACCTAGCCGCAGAGCCCCCATACGAAAAACTAAATCAACTCTCAAACCCTAAAATCGCCGCTCTCCACCGCTCCGCTATCAAAAATGCAGATTACTAACCAGTGAGCCAATCCAAATTGGTATATGAAACTCCTTGTTTGTGGGATAAGAAATCTCCTCCATCCAACAACAATTTGACTGATAAAATCTACAGAGGTATCCCTCTGGATTTGAACTTAATCTATGACACGACTCAAATAACAATACAAACAATATACGACTATTTAAAAATACAGATTACTAACCACTGAGCGAATCCAAAAGCTCATCCCTGTGCCTGGAATACGGTTCTATTATGGATCTGGATAGATAACTACGAAGTCCGATCATAGAAGAAGAGATATTACGGAATCCCTCTATATCTTGCAACGGCATTCTTGATCTTGTTATTCGGATCTGTCATCAATGCGATCGGCCGCCGCAATCACTACCGATCGTGAAGTTCAAGAAAGCCGTGGAAAAATATGACAGGATTCTCCGCCTTCCGTATGACAGGATTTTCCAACTGCGCATCATTGCTAACTGTAACTTGATCGCAGTAAGGGTCCCAGAGCTTTCCCGAATCCCAATTCTTCTTCTCATCGGCGCTCGATTTCGATCAATACAGAGTCAGGACTGATGAATTCTATTTTTCCCCGTATGATCCATTTTATATCTTTAGCCTTTGTGGTCCTTATTCTACCTCCTACAATCTGTTGCCATTACAACATCTAACTCCATATAACCACGAAATTATTGCGAACAATTTACTGCCCTGAATGCCATGAAAGCGGCACGGAATACACGAGATCGCCATCGGCTTTACGGTGAAGTTTGACGTATTTGCGAGTAGATTGTCAGAATTTTACTACTGTTCCCCCCAGCTGGACGTGACATTGAATGCTAATATTATGGATGCAGCTGCTCCCACCATACAAAACTTTTATAAGCTTTATAAGAAGCTAACATTGACTGCTGATATTGTGGATGCAGCTTACTGACCATACAAATGTTTTATTAGCTATATTGTTTGCTATGACTGCAAGATCTTTTTATTTATAGATTTGATGTTGTTGTAAGTGTTATAGATTTTTTAATTTTATAGAAAAGTTAATCTCATAATTAATAATAAAAAAAAAATAGATTAAAAAAAAAAATTGAATTTAATAAATATTAAAAAAAAATTAATATTATTATAATTTTTTTTTTTATAAATTAAAAAAAAAATTGAAATTAACAAAAATTTAAAAGTAAAAAGGAAAGAATATTATTATAAGATTAATTTATTTCAAAATTAATAATAAAAGTTACTACTTTTTTTTCACATAGATGAGTTTCAAAAATAGTTTTCAAATATTTATTAATCAAAAATAATTTTTTTTTTCATATAGATTAATTTCTAAAATAGTTTTCAAACATTTATTAATCAAAATTAATTAACATTATATTTGTTATTCAACAAATTCATTTTTTTTAAAATAAATTAATTTCTAAAATAATTTTCAAGCATTTATTAATCAAAATTAATTAACATTGCATTTGTTATTCAACAAATCCATCATATTATAGTGATGCATAAAAATAGTAATAATTTTATTTATATACACTTTATGGTTAATAATAATAATAATATTACATATATATAATTTATGGATAGATGGACCAAAGCCATCATACTAAAAATCATTTATACACACTTTATGGTTAAAAATAGTAATAATTTTACTTAAAAATAGATTATATACATTTTATTGTTAAAAATAGTAATAATTTTACTAAAAATAGATTATATACATTTTATTGTTAATAATAATAATAATTTTACTTATATACTATCATACTAAAAATACTTAAAAATAGTACTAATTTTATCCTTCTAGACATATATAATTTATTGTTTTTTACTTGTAAACTTCCGACCTTTGGCCCATGTTCAAGGCATTATGAGATCTCTCTTTCCTTACCAAGTTATGAATGAACAAACAAATTGTGTCTAAAGATGTTGAAATGAGCAATTTCAAAGAAGTTCTATGTCTCCAAATTATAGGAGTTGTTTAAACATTTTAGGTTTTGGTATTTTTTATTGGAATTTTGTGATATAAATTTGGGCGAAATCATAACTTTTAGTTGTTTAAATTGTATTTTCGATAATGAAATCACAATTTTCTGATATTTAAATTACATTTTTGAATGCATAAATGGATTCAACCTAAAATGACTAAACATTGATCTCCAACAATTTCATGCCAAATTTAAAAAAAAATTAAAACAAATAATATACCCAAAAAAAACAAAACATCCAATTTTTTTGAACTACCTAAAAATCATATACACCTTATTCATATCCACCTTATTGGATCATGGTTTTTCTTTTTTATAAAGCACATCACTGGGTATGGAATTTCATAAATGATAAATATTGCAAATACATATTTACAACCATAATTGGTGCATAAATCACTTGAAATTATGAGTCTATGTTTATTGTTTTCCCCCCTTAAAGTATCACAATCTATTTCTATAATACTTTACCACATGCTAACATTAATAATAGTATAGAGGATACTTTTCTCAAAGACACAAATTTCATTATTATTATTAAGATATATAATGGATTTTTATTATTGAACAAAGAATTAATAAAAACAAATCTAAAATATATAATGGATTTTTATTATTATTAAGATATGTAGATTTTCACATTTCTTCATAAAGTTGTTTGCAATTTTAAAAACAATTTTTATAAAGAGTTTTTCAAATATCCAACATTTAAAGTAGAAACTCTACCATCACAATATTGTTTGTAATTGAAACAATAAATATTATTATTTTATTATTTATTTTCAAAATGTTTTAATTTTATTTCAAAAAATATTTAAATATTAAAAAAATCAAATTATTAAAAATTTAAATTTATTATTTTAAACATTTATAAATTTCAATATTAAAATAAATTTATAATAATTTATGTTTTATTTGAAAAAATTATAAATTTTATGTTTTATTTGAAAAAATTATAAATTTGTGTTTATTTAAAAGAATTATAAAAAAAATCATGCTTTTATTTTGTTTAAAAACTATAATTTGTTTTAAATTTATTAATATTAGATTTCGTTATATATGAAATTTCAAATTATGATCTCAGTACAAATTGAAATGGTTGCTGTGACAACTCGAATCAAAGCCTTACATACATATTCCTTAATGTAAAGGTGATTGAATAATCTATGACAATGTCGTATACCCCTACATGATGTAAAGTTAAACATTAATAATATAATAAACAAGTTGAATGTTTGGTGACAATTGGGCAAAGTATCGAGTAAACGAAATAAGTATCATTTGTAACATGTCTGGGTGTAAATAATATTGGCCATGCATGCTAAAAGGGCATCTAAATGGGACTGAAGACTTTCTCATGTGTAATATGAACTATTAGTATCGTCTAAGGAACTGATGTACTTTTCAATTCGAAGTCTTGTGTTTAACTTGACATCAATTTATTAGCATGCATACTAAAAGGGCATCTAAATGGGACCTGAAGACTTTCTCATGTGTAATATGAACTATTAGTATCGTCTAAGGAACTGATGTACTTTTCAATTCGAAGTCTTGTGTTTAACTTGACATCAATTTATTAAGATGGTATAAAAATTTTAAAAGTTTGTAAAATTATATATTAGTTATTAAATTAATTATCTATTTTTTATAACAATTTTTACAAATTTAACATTTAAATTTTAAATAATGAAAAATCTTTTTTTTTTTTTATAAAGAAATTAACAAAACATAAATGTGTAATATTTGGTTTTCAATACAATTTTATTAAAAAATAAAATAAAAAAATATACACTTCTACTTAGATTATTCCACATTTATATGGTGTTCAATGCACCCTCACATGGAACATGTCACCTGGTAAAATAGTGGTAAAAAAAAGGAACTGTCATCTGCTCTTGAGGTACAGAATGACAACATCTATCACGAATCCGGATTGAAACTAATTTCTTTCATGCCCAATTGTAATATCCTTCTTGAGCACTACATGTTTTGCTTGTTTTGCTTATTGTGATGGTTAATTGGTGATTAGATTTATATGCATTATTGAAATGAGTATATGATTTTCTTGAATTAATAATGAATGATATGATTAAGCTATACAATTTCGTTCTCATAGATGTTATAGAAAAAGAGAGAGTAAAAATACATTTATGTAATTTGAATATTTATGTTAATTACAACAATTCATGAGATCTACATTAATCTTACTCTAAGCAAATAATCCAATTTGATGTTATGAGAAAATCTAATCAAATGCTCTAAGCAAAGGATTCAATTTGATGTCATGAGAAAAAGAAAGTTAAAATACATTTATGTAATTTAAATATTTATGTTAATTACAACAATTCATAACATCCACATCTAATCTTGCTCTAAGCAAAGAATCCAATTTAATGCGAATAACTATCATATATTTTATAGGACCTTGGGAGACAAGAAAAGAGGTAAATATTGCTTTATTTTGAAAAGTAGTGTATCTAATGTTTAATTTAGGTTTAAGGTTCAATGGATGTTTAATTTAGGTTTAAGGTCCAAAGGATTTGAGACTACACTCATAATTACCTATCATATGATTTTTGTTAATTTTCTTTAATATAAATTTGACCCTAAAACTTAATTGTTATTTCTAATTATTTTTTATGGAAAAACAATTAAGAAAGAAAAATGTCTTTTCTAATTATTAAGAAAAGTAATTTATTGCTTTTGGTTGAGTGTGAAAAACATGTAAAATGATTTGTTTGGTTATTAATGTGAAAAGAATGCAGGTTGTTGTGTTTGGTTATTAAAGAGAAATGAAAGTATTTTTAGGGATTTATGTGTTATATGTTCTTATTGTGTTTTGGGGAAAGAGTGGTTGGATGATGGACATGGGGATAAGCCTATTAAAAACTAAATTGTTATTTTGGTTCTTCTAGTGTGAAGAAAAAGTTTTTCATTAGGAAAGTTGAGTTTCTTTCTTGTTGGTTTTGGTTTTGTATTCATTGTGAAGGGTGAAGTTCTCATCTAGACTATGAAAGTGATTATAGCAATTGTGGAATACTCACATCCCTATTTGATCCAGATTTAGGAGTGGAACGAACTAATTAACATACTGAATACAATAAACATAAAGATATGAAGAACAACACATATATCCAGTGAACAATATCTTCTATTGAATAAATGAAATAGGCTGAAACTGTAAAACTGCAGAACTAAAACACTTGCTCAAATGGTGGTAGCTATCTCTGAGAAGAGATGTGGTTGTTACCCACATCCGTCATAGAAGAGTGATTACAATGAGTCTCTAGAGGCCCTTTTAATATTACTCATGAATTCCAAAACCCTAGACATCCAAAAACATAACCCTAGGAGATGAAACGACAAAATTTATGTGAGCCCCTATGGGTAACTTGGTACCTCAACTTCCCGGGGTCATAAATTTTTCATACGACCATTGTTTTAGGCATGTGATACTTTGACTCCATCTATATTTTGACTGTGGTGAGCCAAAAAAACATTGTTTAGGGCCCCAAAACAACCCTGGAAGTACAACAAGATGTGCTGACATGAAAACATACAAAATAAGCTAGTTGGATTAAGTGGGAAGCCACCAGTATCCATCTGGAAGATGTGTAGGGATTCAAAAAGCCTCAAAAGTGTAGAACCCACAATTACAAAGAAGTACAGAAGAACGCGTTGAACTAAAATTGTCAAGAGGAGATAGTTGGAATAGGTGGGTGGCCAACAATATCCACCTCGATCAATCTTCCCCCCTTAGGAAGAAATGGTCTCCATTGCGTTGAGTTCCCCCATAAGGTGAGGAAACTTTTGCTGAATTTGGCCCCGAGTGAGACACTTTCCTTGGTGGAGGAGTTTCCCTGCCTTGACAACCTGACAAAGCTAGATCCTCTGCTGGTGAGTGTCCTTGACCTGTGTGTCCACTATCTGATCAGTGGATGCTTGTTCCATGCAGTCAGGGTTGAGCTATGTTGGTGTCATTTGTTTTGTGATCTTTGAGGTGTCCAATAATGGTACAAAATATGGTTGAAGGAGATCCACATTGAACAATGGGTGAAATCCAAGGAAGGGTAGAGTGTTGAGCTCAAAAGAATTGCTACCTGTAGCCTTAGTGATGGTGTAAGGCCCATAGAAAAGTGAGCGGAGCTTCCGATGGGGCCATGTAAGACCCTCCTTTGGAAAATGTAACCAAACATTGTCTCCAACCTAAAACTGGTGTGGTACCATGTGTTGATCATGGCACTGCTTGTACTTAGCATTGGCTTTCTGAAAAATATCATGGACCTATTGGCGGATGTGCTGAATTCGTTCAATGAATCTAGTGGATTTGTAAGTTTCAGAATGAACATGGAAAGAGTCTATGTGTGTTTTTGCAAGAGGTAGTGCAACATCAATCAGACCCAAGGGTTGGAATCCCTGTCCCACCTGAAATGGGCTATGGTCGGTGGAGCTATGGAGAGCCTTGTTGTAACTGTGTTGAACATAGGGAAGACTCTCATCCCATGTATGCAAATTCTTAGAGTTGTACATGCACATGATGTGCATAATCATCTAATTGACGACTTTTGTTTGGCCATCTATTTGGGGGTGGAAAGCAGTGGATTTAGAGAGCTTGGTGTCCAACAGTGACCAGAGAGTTGACAAAAATGTGTTGAGGAACCTACTGTCCCAGTCGGAGATGCTGATCTGTGGTATCCCAAAATGGACCCACACTCGTTCGAAGAATATCTTGGAAATATCTGTCGTTGTGATGTTCTTCTTGTAGGCGGTGAGGATGGCCATCTTCAAAAACCAATCAACGACCACAAATACACAATCATTGTCTTTCTTGGAGGACAAAAGTCCAGACATGTAATACATAGAGATGGATTCCCATGGCTTCTAGAGGGTAGAAAGAGGGGTGTATAAGCCTTTCTTCTTGATGGATGGCTTGGAAATGGAATAGGAAGTTCAATATTTGATATACTTGCTAACGTCCTCTCAAAGTTTTGGCCAATAAAATATTTTCTGGAGAACAACCATAGTTTTCTCCACGCCAAAATGTCCTTGCATCCGACTATAGCGGGCTTCCAAAATAATCTTTGCACAATCTCTTGCAGGAACAAGAGATGGACCTAATGGCATAACAACCCATCCTGAATGTGAAAATCAGTGACAATCACCCCTATACCCAAGAGTTGATAGGTGGTGGAGAAGACCGGATCTTGCTGGTAAAGTTGGAGCCACTTAGATGCCTCATCTCCACAGGAATGGAGAACAATGGTGATTGCAGCCATGGGAGGTTGATTGAGGTAGTCAGCGACCCAATTTGGGCTCCCTATCTTATACTTGATGTTGAGATGGAACTGTTGCAAGTAGGTGGACCACTTCTGACGAATTTCGTTCTACAACTTCCCTTGTGTGTGTATGAACTACAGAGGATTCTAATCAGTGTGGATGATTGTCTCCTTTCCCAGAATGTAATGTTTCCATTTATGATAGGCTTGTATAATGGAATAAATTTCCTTTCATAGGTGGGGTATTTTCGGACAGTATTTAAGAGTGTTTCACTATGGTATGCCACCAAATGACCATGTTGAGTGAGAAATGTACCTATGACATAGTCATATGCATCAGTCTCAATATCGATGGAAACCTGGTGGTAGCTAGACTTTAGGTCAATCTTGCTGAATAACTCTGGCCCCTTGAGTTGGTCAAGAATATCATCAATCCTGGGAATTGGGTACCCATTTCTGACTATGATTTTGTTTAATTCTTTGTAAACAATGCAGAGTCTCTAGCTCCAATCCTTCTTTTGCACTAGTACAATCAAGTTTATACAATTGGAGGAGTTGGGTCTAATGTTCCCCTCTTGAAGAAGCTCTTGGATCTAATGCTTGATTTCATTACTTTTCATCAGCGAGCGATGATATACTGGTCCATTAGGCAGAGATGCACCAGGGGTTAGATCACTTGGATTCTTGACTTGGCAGTGTGTTGGTACCCCAGTGGGTGAGGAGAAGATGTCTTTGTACTCTTCCACGATCCTGTCCACTCAATTATATTAAAAAGAGAGGCTTTGTGTAGAGGCTGCAGATGTAGCGATGACCTTCTGCTTACTCTGAGAATGGATCACAAAGAAGACAAACTTCCCAGTCTGTGAAATGACCTTACTGCATTACTTAACAGAGATTAAAGAAATAGTGGTAAGCGACACTATCTCTAGTATCATGTACAATTGTCTACCCAAAGTAATAATAACACTGTGGGGTCTAGATTCATACACAACATAACGCTTCCACAAATATGGTTGTCCTACAAGAACAACACAAACTTCAAGGGGAGAAATATCACACAATACCTCATCTTTGAAAGGCTTGATGTCACAGGGAAGACAAAATTGTTGGCTGACACAGATATCTCTTCCTTGGTAAAGCCGGTTGATGGTGTAGGTCTACAAGTGTGGTGTCATCAACAGTTCCATCCGTTTGATGACCTCTATTGAGCTCAGGTTCTTATCACTATCGCTATCAACAATGAAATGAAGTGGATCCCCCTTTACTCACATCTGTGAGTGAAAGAGGCATTCCCCTTCCTCTGTTTATTTTGGTTCGCTTTGCTAGAATTTTGTGGTAGCGATAGTGGAACTGGGTTCAACATCGATAATCCACTTCCCTCCTTTTGGATTTGATTCATAATCAAAATAGACCTCTGACTTAGAAGCCTTCAACTTGGCCACGAGTAACTACTTGGAGCGACATTCTTCAGTGTTGTGATAAGGGATTTTATGGTATTCACACCATTTTCTCCTGTCCTTCTTCATCTTCTTATTGCCCTTATTGTGTTGTTGCTTGGACTAGTTGTCCTGAGAGTGTCCATGTTTTCTCTGTCCCTTGTTTTGTGGGTTGGGGTCTCTTTTTCCTTGTTTTGGCTCTGAGGAGTTTGCAGATCCAAACTCTCGCCTCTTCTAGTTAAAAAATTTCTCGATCTTAAGAGCATATCTATAAGCCATACCCAATGAGCTGATATCAAAAAACTTGATTTCTGTTTGAATGTATATATGCAAACAATCATGGTATTTGAGCACCAAATCTCACTCATATTTGTTGATACCCAATTTGGTGCGTAGGGTATGGAAAATATTGGTAAAATATGGTACTATCTAGTCCCTTTCTTAACGCAGGGTGGGCCATTTGGTGTACTGGTCCTCGTAGATTCCAACGGGGTAGTATTGTTATTTAATGGCATCCTGAAAGGAATCCCATGTAGGGGAAACCACAAATATTGTAGATTACTCTATGGCCCTTTTCTCAAAGAAAGTGTCCCACTGGTCCTTAACATGGGGGACGACCTTGAGGAGTGCAAAAGTAATCTTTTCCCTATCAGAAAAATTGTGGACTGAAAAATTCCATTCGAGAAGATTCAACCATTTATCTACAACATCCACATCTATCAGTCCTTCAAATAATGGAATATAAAAATTTACCTGTACCTTGAAGGGGGTTGCATGACCGGTTGATGGAGATGCTTCTCCTGTGGGAAAATTTGTCCATCATTTCGTTCCTTTGTAGCACAAGGGCTTCCTCGAGCAACAATTTAAAAGGATCTCCTACTCCATCATATTTATTTTCATCTCCCATGGGTTGTTGTCGGGCTCAGAGTGACCGATATTGCAATGGGTCGATTGGTTCATGTTCCAACTTCTTGTACCCAGATCTTGTCGGGGACATGCACAGAGTAAAATAATTGAAGAGTAGATCGATCTGATACCACTCATCCAGATTTAGGAGTGAAACATAATGATTACCAGATTGAATATAATAAACAAAGAGATATGAAGAATAACATGTATATCTAGAGATAAATATCTTCTATTGAATAAATGAAATAGGTTGAAACTATAAAACTGCAGAATTGAAACAATTGCTCAAATGGTGGTAGTTATCTCTGAGAAGATATGTGGCTTCTACATGCATTCGTTTGAGCATAATGATTACAATGAGGCTCCAGAGGCCTTTTTAACATTATTCATGAATTCCAAAACCCTAGAGATCCAAAAACCTAACCTTAGGAGATGAAACACCAAAAGTTATGTGGGCCCCTATGGGTAAGTTGGTACCTCAAATTCTTGGGGTCGTAAATTTTTCATACACCCTTAGTTTTATGTGTGTGATATCCCATTGGAAATGTATTTTTGAGAACTACACAGTAGATGATCAAACTCTAACTCTTTCTTTATTTTCACTGTGGTGAGCCAAAAAACATTGTTTAGGGCCCCAAAACGGCCCTGGAAGTACAACAAGATGTGTTGACATGAAAACATACAAAATAGACCAGTTGGATTAAGTGGGAGGCCACTAGTATCCACCTGGAAGATGTGTAGGGATTCAAATAGCCTCGAAAGTGTATAACCCGCAATTACAAATAAGTACAGAAGAACGTGTTGAACTAAAACTGTCAAGAGGAGCCAATTGGAATAGGTGGGTGGCCACCAATATCCTCCTGGATCACTACTTGAGTGGGTGTTACGGGGTTTGGGGTGTACCTAGACTAGAGGAGGTAATGAGTCCATACTAGCCTATTATTGTTACTATTATTTATTAAGAACTCCACTCCTTGATGTGATGTGGTACTAGGAACAATTATGGGTAAATTTCTTGCACAATATATCCCTCAAAGAAAATATGTTGTTGTAGATAGAAGTCCATCCAACACTCAATTTGTTCTAACAATTTGATATTGTGGAAAATTGTTTCCATTGATTAGAGATAGGTGTGAGTTTACCTTCAGGTGAGTGAACAACTAAGTGATCTCATTGAGTTAGGGACCTATGTGGAAGACATCATTGGTTTCTTGGTGTTTTCATGGGTTGGGAGGAAAATTGTCGTTAGAGTATGATTCCCTTGCCATTTCCATTGGAATTGTAAATTGGTTTTCATGGATTAGTTGGACATAGTCAAAGTGAATTTGATATAGAGAAGTAAGAAGTTATTCAATTGTTTTTTCACTACTTATTTTATAATCTATTCTTTCAAATTTTTAAAGAAAATATATAATTATGCATTTTAAGGTCTTTTTATCTTGAGTTTAGAGAGGGAAACCATTTCGTTAACAAACAACAACGAAATTTCTAGTATAGGGATATTACTATTGGTATAAGAGCATGGTTGTACTCTAGAATCGTATGGGACCCTGCACAATTGTATGAGTTGAGTATTGTACATGTGTCCATGGAAATAAGTTGGTTACTTATATTTTTTGTTTAACAAGAAAAGGGGGGAAATTTATTGAAAGAAAGACGATGTTTGGAAATTCCAATGAGGTACAACAAGTCCAAAAAATGTAGTAAACTATCAAAAAAACCCCAAAATAGGGAAACTAAAAGTACTATAGCCAACAATGCTAATATCCCATGTTTCTTACTACCAATTTTTTTTCCCTTGTATAGTCTATGATAAACCCCTAATACATATATGCAAAAATGGAACATAATTACAAAAGAGATTATCTGTTGGGACCAAAAATTCGACATTTCTCTACTTTTGAAACTGGTGCCTTCAGACGCACATGTGTTGGAGCCACTATAGGAGAGGAGGTTGCATCAAAATTCTATGGAAACTTAGTGACTGGTGGTGACTCTACACATTGTTAGGGCCCGGTTTTGAATTCTTCAAGTTGCTAGTAGAGGGCACTACATTCGTTCTGCAATTGTAAAATTGCTTTCCCCTGCTTCACGGATTCCTCTAACACCATGAAAAAGTGGTCTGAAAGTCCATTAAATCTAATTTGTAGGGTGAGGATTGAATTCTTGGTGCCTTCCAACTCCCCCTCCAACTGTACTACTTGTTGATCCCATCTCTTTGAACTTCAAGCTTCTATAGCTACCATTGATTTCTTGAACTGCTCTGAATACTCATAGGGAAATGGAGCTACAAACAAGACAACTGATACAAAGATGAAAAGTATAATAAATTCAACCTCTCCCAAATAATTGAATTGAGCCATATCAAATCCCTTCTTGAAATTAATTACCACTCGAGTGAAAGATGCATCATCATCTCCTACTTTCCACCTTATACAATCATAGAAAGAAGTTGTGGAACATCTACAAGGACCCATACCTATCCCACAATATAGAAAAAACATACTTGAAAACTATAAAAAAGACTAATCCTATCTGGTGGAATTGTATCAATCTTGTGGGATTGAATTCCAAGAGTGTTTTGATGTGTATATGATGAAGAATTAACATATGATAACATTTAAGTGATTTGAGTTCCATTGTATTGTATGATGTGCCCAAGGGGGTAGGGGGGGGGGAGGATTCCCCCCTAAATTTTATTTAAATTTTTGTATTCTTTCCTAGGGGGAACTTATGGGTCTAACACAACCAAATTGGTATAGACCCAAGTTCTCCCCAAAGAGAGAAAGGATAATGAAGATATGAATGTCATGGGATTATTTTGGTGGAACAGATTCCATTGACCGAGATAACACCTTCATACAGTCAGATGGCGTGATTAGATTTCCTGTTTTCCGTCATGTTGTTATCTATTAACACATGAAAGAAGTTAATAGTGTCAAAATATTATATTTCAAGAATTATTCTACTTATCATAGCACAAAGGTGGATATTCTTTGGAGAGGAAACAAACCTTGCATGCTTATTAAAAATTTGGAGTCTCCAACCACCGTGAGATCAGTGATACCTTGATGCTTTTCCAATTTCAATCCTTGTAAAAACACATAGGCCTCTTCTTGATTGTTTGAATATCTACCAATATAACATGCATAGAAAAAATCAATATTCCCTCATGAGTCATGAAACACCCCTCCCGCACCTGCCTCCTTGAAGTTGGTTACTTATACCATTAGAATGAAAGTTCTTTAATTGTGAGGATGGTATGGTAGATCACATAAAATAAGTTTAAATATTGAAAGAATCTTAAGGATGATTTGGAGAAGTGAAATATCTTAACCAAACGAAATTTGATATCTCTTAACCAAGCGAAATTTGATGATTTACCTGTAGAAATAAATAATAAGAATCTAAATTTCAACTTATATCTATAATACGAATACATGCATGTCATAACAAGAGATACATTATTAAGTATATTAAATGCTAACTAACATGTCTAGATATGTTTATGCATGTGTCAAGGGTAACCGTCACAATAGGTAACCTAAATTAGATAAATAAAAATGATTGCATGATGTTGTTGTAGATCCAATTTAAGATTTAACAAGAGAAATCCATAAATGTGATTTGCAATAGAAAGGCTCATTTATATGTATATTAAATATGAATATCTAGTTTGGTGCTAAATCTAAAATAAATAAAAACCAATATTGCAATGTGGGCGTGTTGAATTTGAATATGGAATTTTTTCTAAATAAAATATCAAACTAAAAAAACTAAATAAGAAAACCAAATCAGTTAGTTGTAATAAGAATAAGAACTATTGAAAGATGATAGATTTATTAAAATACAATTTCCCTAATATATCAATGGTTTAATTTAGAAGTAGTTTATTTACATTACTATCCATATTTGCAAGGAAACATTATTATAACTCAAAATTCCACTATATGCATTTCTGATGTTGGCCTACTCATTCACACATCTCCCAACCATTTCTGTTGGAGTTCCTCTCAAAAACACTTTTTGTATGGTGTACGCACCCTGATACATATGAAGATTGTGTACATATGCTAGATTAATACCTAAAATCCCATTTACATACACTAGTTGCATACCTAAAAGCCCGCGTGTACTCTAAAAAATTGCAAAAAATAATAAATTTTGTGCTTTCTGACGAATTTTATGGGCTATTTTACGTTGCACAACCATTTTACGTCCTGTAACCATTATAAAAATGAACAACCATCATTCATCCATATAAAAAGGGCCTTAGGGGGTCATTTGGACATATGAAAGAAGAGGCAAGTTAACTTTACCAAAATTTCTCCCTTGTATTCCAAGCCTTTTTGCATCCTGCTCTGAGTTCATCAACATTCCCAACCATCCATCCTCCTTATACAATCCACCCCTTTTCCCTATATTGGCATGTTGGTTTTGAGGATACAATATTGGGAATACTTCACTTGGAGTCAAAGTTGAGGAACCTAGGCAAGGTTCATGGAGAGGCGCTAGCAAAATTTAGGTTGTAACTTCCAATTTTGTTATTAATAAAAGATAAATCTTCTTGTCTCATATCTATGTGTCTTTGTGTTCACATTTTTAAATGATTTTCATGAATATCTAGACTTTTATATGATGTTAATAGTTATGCATATGTTGTCATAGTTAGTTCTGTAAAAAAATATCAGGATGGATTTGCGAGGAGCCCTGCTATCTTGGGACGGACAGTAACATGACGGGATTTACAACAAACAAAAGGACTTAAGGTACATATTTCAATATTCTCTCCCTTCCATTAGCTAACATTAGGTCCTATTGAATTTGGGTAGAATAGAAGATTTTCTATATTTTAGGGTGTCAAGTCTCTGCCTAGTCGCTAGACCCGGATTGGAGGGATTTTTCCCCATAGAAAAATTGGTGACTCCACTGGGGAGTCTCTCTAGGGTCTTTTTAGGGGATTCTTTTTGGGCTGAATTCATGTTGGTTTTTGTTCTTTTTGAGTCTCTAAGAGTCTTTGGTCACCTTCTAGGTGTATCCAATTTTCTTGATCTAGATGATCATTCTAAACTTTATCTCTTTTTTGAGTTGGTTCAACAGTATACGCACCATGTTCTATACCCAACATGCATACATATGCGCCCTGAGTTAACTCAAAACACGTACATCCGCAATTTGTCTGTGCAAAGAACACACACCTCTTCTTTTGAAAAACAATTAAAATAACTTTTCTTTTTCTCCGAGGAAGCCTTTGGTCTCTCAACTCCTCCTGAGTACCAAAGACCTCTTTTAACTATTGTTGAGAGAGTTTTAAGTCTAATATTGTCTATGAAGATGTAATAAAATCTTTTTGTATAGTTTTCTTTGTCTCCTTCTGTCATTTATCAAGGTTGAAGGTAGGATTTTGAAATTTAGGTTCTCCTTCAGATTTTGGTGAATCCCTGCTTTCTGGAAGTGGTTCAGGAACTGAGCCAGTCTCTTGGTTGATCCTCTTCTCTATTGGTATGCTTTGAAAATAATTTTTTTTATTCATTTGATAAGCATATAAAAAAAATTCAAAAACATTGTTGTACTTAAATGTAAACTTTTTTCTCATCCCTTTCTCTTGCTTTCATTTCATAAAAAGAAAAGGAAGTTTCTTAATTGCACTTGCATGTTAATTTGCATGTTATGTTTAGTTGTAGTAGCTTAGGTTGTGTTTATAAACAAAAACAATTCTTAATCCAAAATTCTTTTTTAGCTTCTTCCTTGAAATTTTAAGTAGGTGCATCGCATTTGGAACGAAAAAACATTCTAGGATAGATTGCATATCAGGATCTTGGTATTTATTTTGAAAAGTTTGCACCTTGAAAGTTAAAAGAGCCAAATATTCATGTGTAGAATGTAGTTTCCTTTCATTTTTCACTTAAGGCATAATTTTATAAAACCTCATTAACTCTTTTTTTTTTGTCTCTCAAAGAACATCACGAGTTTCACTATTGTACCCCTGAGTAATCAAGCCACTAAAATTAATGCTTAATGTTAAAATCAATTAGACTTTTTCATTTATAGGGTACACCAATTAGACTAGGCTTTAAGGCCTTGGATTAGGTGTGGAGAGGAAACTCTTCAATGCCACTAAATAAACTTAAGAGTATGATATAGGGAGTGTTGAAGTCTAGTGTCATAAAATTTATCCAGAACCGCCATCTAACACGGGGGATAAAAACGAGATTGTGTGAAGAAAGGTAGAGGAGATAACCCCTACAAATCTAGACTAAGCATAGTGGGGATAGTATTTGAGGGTCATTCTTGGGATTTCACTGACTTCATTTGACTATGGAGGTTCATGGACCTAGCATCCGTTCGAGATCCATAACATTTTCTTTCAGTACCCTCAAAAGGATTCCAACATAGTTATCCTTCTCAAATGATCTGCCCGACTATCGACTGTACCCGCTTGGTGACTAAATGGTCATTGGAAAACTAGTTTCCTTTTATAGGGACTCACAAGGGTGACTATGGGGGTATATCATGGTACCTAGGACAAACATTGGGCCATGATTTGAAGAGTATTCTCGAAGGGTGTTTCCTTGTTTGATTTACACTTACACAAGTAAGTTTCTCTAGTGTTGGTTGGCGTAATTGTTCTTCCTACCATTCCTGATTTCTTTATTTATATTTAGGGACTTTGTAGTGTGCTCTCTTTGTTTATTCCTAGATTTAACTTAGAGTGTCGGTTGATCATTTCACAAGTTGGAATATCAAGAGCTTTTTCATTCACATAGTATCAAGGGCCTCCTGCTGATAAATTTGGAGCCACCTCCACCATCGTTGAGGCGAAGGATAGATCAAGAGGGTTCTTTCGAAGCTACTGGGCCATAAGAAATTGTGCTCAAGCCTATTCCTAGAGAATATATTCTCGCACCGAAGGAGACTAGTGTCTCCGACTGCAAAGCTGAAGGCTTCAGGACCGCAAACCCTCTGATCACTAATCTCTCAATGTCAATCCTAGTTCATATAGTCCCTCCTGAGGTGACTACTCCTGATAATCATCTTGTTAGATGATTGGCTATGGAAGAAAGTACTTCTACCTCTACCGGGAATCCTCATACTCCCATCCCAATTGCGGGAGGAGGTGAATCCATGCCCCCTCCCCCACCTTCACATAAAAGAATTACATCTATTTAGACACCTACAACTTATGGCAATGGCACAGACTTTATCATGACTTCAACCACTATTCCTACTTCCACTATACATAACATGTCTATACCTACTTTCCCATACGGGATGATGAGTTTTGACACAAGCTCGACTTTAACCTACTCCAATTTACAAAATATTGGTCTAGGGGCAGGGAGTTCTATTTCTCCCTTGCAAGGATCTATCAGGGAACCTATACTCCATATAATGTTGTCCCTTACAATGGGGGTCATATTCCCCCTTCGTCCCCCTTGCTTTGAGATGATTCCAGTTCGATCTTGTTCAGTGGATGAAGTCATGGGTCTAAGTCCTACATGACTTTGGTAGGGTCCATGCCTTTCTCTTTATTTGGTGCTTTAAAAAATAATTCTTTCTCGTCGTCTGCATTTCCATTAGGGGCAAACCCTTCTTCAATCAACCCAACCCTATGCAAGGCTTTGTTCCTTCACAAGGAATGATGAAAGGAGTTACTTCCTCTCAAGGTCTTGGAAATCCTTGATAGAGTTCTATACCTACACAAGGGATGTCGACTGGGGGCAACCCATCCCACGTTCATTTCCTATGCCAGGGGGGTTGGTTGGGTGCAACCTCAACCAAGGATTTTGGAACACCATGTCAGGAGAAATACCCATGCAAGGTATGTCATCAAACTATTCGAATCCCTCGATGATACATACTGGTGTACATACCCCTTACACAAGCCAAGGACACCCTGGGTTTTATTAGAACCCTAGTAAATAGGTAAAAATTTCTTGCCAACTTGGTGCCAACAAAAATCCAGGCTCGTGTTTTCCTTTAAATTCACCACAACCTAGGTTACAGTTTTTGGAAACTCCTCATTTTCTAGAATTTTCAAGGTTGTTGAATGATCCTATCTGTCATGATCTGTGTTTTCCTCGTATGCCAACTAAGTTTCCCTTAGACATACCGAAATCTGAAGGAAAATATGGCAAACAATCAAACAATCACGTTACAACATTTCACTTGTGGTGTTCATCCAACTCGTTGGATGATGAATCTATTAAGTTGTGATTATTCCAACGCACTCTCATAGGGGGTGTTGTGAAGTCGTATATTGAGCTCGATGGATTGAAGTACTCTTACATCAATGATATGGCGATGGATTTCTTGAACCAATTCTAGCTACCGATGAGATACAATGTCGACACAGAGTTGTTGTCCAATTTTTAGAAAACTAAGGCCATCCATATCTCCGATCATATTCGAGAATGGTGTCACCAAAATATATTGATCAAATTAAAGGTCCCTCCTACGTTTATGCTCAAGTGGTTCCTGAAGTCTTTGATACCTTGTATTTCCAAATACATCGCGACTTCTAGAGTATTTTCTAAGGAAGAGGATATAATAAGAGCTCATCAACTGGAATTGATTTATTCTCAATCGCGCATGATGTACGACATTCTTCCAGATGCATCACGATCAACCTTTGACCAAACCAAACTTAAGTCTAGGCCTCATGCCGATGGTATTGTAGTCTCGGCACAAAGCAACCTTATAGATCAATTGTCCAACCAATTACAACAATTATCGCTAAAATAGATTTTGGCCAACCAAAATCCAAGTACAGTTTCCCACGCAACCCAAATGTCAAGAGTACACAATGTGTAGATGATGAACCCCAAAGGTAACCAACAACCCTAGGGAAAAATAAAGGGAAAGGGAAAGAAGGGTAAGAGGGGTAATGATAAAAAGGTTTTTAACAATGTTGGTGAGGGTAAAAATGAGAAGAAGAAGGTTAAGTTCCTATGTAATATTTTCACAGACAATCACCTAACTCATCAGTGCCCTCATATGGAGGAAGAACGTACGTTTTTGGCCCAAAACATCCTACTATGTTAACTAACCCTTTCCCTCAGGGGAATAATTTGACGTAGATTTCTTCATCCACAAACATGCCTGGGGGAAATTAGGGTTCCCCAACACTTAATGATAAAACCAGAGCCAAAAATATGTACACGATCAGATTGGATGTTCATCTTTAGACGAGCGATCATGATTATGGAATGCATGAATCTGTTAAGAAGGGAAAAAAATCATCCAACCCATTTCCTCCTCTTCACATTTAGAAGAAAATGGGAGAAACTAATACTTTCATCACCAAAGGTTCCTTTAAGAAAGCTTCTCATAATCCAAATGCAAGGGATTCCCAAAACTACTCCATTGTTGAATATCTTGTGCAAACCCCTTGTACGATGTCTTCCTTGGAGGTCCTCTAGAGTTTCTCCTTGCAGAGAAAAGCATTATTGTCTACCTTAGGTGCTTTTGAGCCAACTTACTTGGGATCTATTACTTTTGACACTTCCAAGTTTAAACCTCATTTACCCTACCATGTCACTTTCCAGATAGTAGTGGTTTATGCCGTGAAATTGTTAACAGGAAATATTTTTCATACTGTGGTAGACGAGGGTGTATCCACTGGTGTTATGTCATTAGCATGTTGGAAGGCTATTGGTCAACTTGAGTTGTCTCTGTCTCCTACGTTGCTAACTTCGTTTGACGACCATTCTTTTAGACCGCATGGAATAATCCCCTCCTTCCCCATGCATTTGGAGGGAAAAATTATGTGTGTCAAGGTCAAAGTAGTCGATGTTCCTCTCGACTACAACCTTTTGTTGGGTCAAAGTTGGAATTACGCAATGACAATGGATGTATCCTCTATTTTTCATGTATTATGATTTTTTCATGAAGGTAGGATAGTAACCATTGATCAATTGTCTTTCTCTCATCCTGACCCTTCATCGGGGGCATTCATTTTCCCAATGAATTATAACCCGCAACAAGGTACCTTCAATTTAGGTGCTAGACTAATTCCATATTTGATGGGAACTTTTAACTTTCTTCCACCTTTAAATGATGTTAAGTTTGGTTCAGTTGTCCCTGATGATTCCAAGGCTATGATTCTCCAAGTAGCTTCATTTCAAACGAATTATTTGGAGGATTCTTGGACTTTAACTTCCTCATCAAATTCAATGTAAGGGGTAGGGAATCCTAGGATGGTGATTCCCTTATTTGCAGCTGAGGTTGCGTACAAAAATTTTCAAAAAACCTCGGTCAACTCTGATCCAACTCCCCCTCAAGAGCTCGATCCAGTTTTAGAGCCTATTTGGGATTAATACTGTCTTACTTCGCATGATCCTTTGGATTTGGTCTTGCCTTATGATGAGGAAATTTTGGAGGCAATGACTAGTCTGGACATACCTTGGGATGATCTCCATCATAGATCTCCATTCATGGTTGCAGGAGAGTGAAGCATGAGATTTTACTACGACCATGAATGGATATGTCACTCGTCCTGTTAATCCTTTAGCAATGCAATGAGTATATGCCAAAGGAAACACGATGAGTATAGCTGAGGAGATTCCAATTGATATCTCCAAGACCCCTGGCGTCGTTGAACACAAAATTTAAACTTATCCCGATGCTAAGTCAGTTCGGCAGAAGCTTCACCCAGTTAACCCTCGAAAGGAAGAAGTTATTAAATTTGAGGTAGAGAAACTGATCAAGGTTGGTTTCATCTACCCTATTCAATTAACAAAATGGGTGTCAAATATTGTTCCTATAAAAAACAATCAAGGTACCATTCTATTGTGCATGGATTTTTGCGATCTGAACAAGGCATGCCCAAAAGATAACGTTCCTACCCCATTCATTGATCAGGTCATCAATGAATGTGTGGTTTGTGAAGACTTTTCCTTTATGGACATTTTCTCAAGGTACAATCAAATTCATATCAAACATGAGGATCAACATAAGACTACTTTTATATGTCCTTGTGGTACCTTTGCATATAAGAAAATTCCTTTTGGCCTTAAAAATGTTGGAGCTACATTTTCAGCAGGCCATTTTGTTCACCTTTCATGATCCCAAACATAGATTCAAGGCATATCTTGATGATCTCGTGTCACGTTCTCACAAGATTTTTTATCATTCCGCTCACCTTCGCTTGATCTTTCAGAGGTGTTTCTACTAAATGATTTTTTTGAATCCCAACAAGTGTGGTTTATGTTTTACGTTAGGATGTTTATTGGGATTTATCATGTCCAACAAAGGGAACATGGTCGATCCTCTCAAGGTTGAGTAAATATTTCAGTTTCCTCCCCCATGCACAATTTCGTCGCTTCAACATCTCCAAGGAAAAGATAACTTCTTATGGCAATTTATTAGCAACTATGTCTAAATAACTAAAGGGTTCATGTGTCTTTTGAAGAAAGGGGTCCCATTATTTTTGGATGAAGTGTCTCAACGCTCTTTCGAAGAATTGAAAAGTGTGTCGATGTCTTCCCCTCTACCCAGCCCTCCTAATTATGGAAAGGATTTTGTCTTATATTTACCTGTAGCAGAGTCTACCATTGGTATGGTCTTTATTTAGGAGGATTACATGCTCCATCAACGCGTTATCTACTACCTTAGTTGAGTCATAGTCAGACTAGAACTCAACTATACTCATGTTGAGAAGCTAGCTTTGGCAGCTGTCCACAGTGTCCAAAGGTTTCATCATTATATTCTACCCCATAAAACCACTGTCATGGCCATTGTTGATCCTTTTTAGTATGTTTTTACATGATGGGTCATTGGTAGGAATATTAGTTTTTGGATCTTTATTCTTCAAGAGTTCAATTTGGAATTTGTTTCAACGAAGTCCAAGAAATATTTGGTTTTTGAAGAGTTAATATCAAAACTTCCAAGTTAGAGTGGCATAGATATGACTAAGGATTCATTGATCAATGATGATCTCTTGCTTATTGCATCTTTTGACCCTTGATATGGAGATATTCTAGTGTATCTTCAAACTCTGAAGTGTCCTCCTTATTCTTCTCATGATGAACTTCGATGGATACGACATCAAGAATGAAGTTATATTATCCTAGATGACACTCTTTATCATCGAGGCTCGACTTCTTTCTCCATCGTTTCCTGACTCATGTGGAGGTAGATCTTGTGCTTAATGATTTGCACACTAGAGAATGTGGCATTCACTCTTATGGGATGGATACCGCTCATAAAATCCTTCGTGCTAGATACTTATGGCCCTTGTTAATCAAATATTGTATAGAAGCGGTTAAGAAGTTTCATTTGTGTCATACATTCTCTCGGAAGATGTGGGGAAACTCTGCTCTTATGTTTCCTGTTATTACGGGTTGTCGCTTCACTAAATGGGGAATTGATTTCACTACATGCCACCCAACGTCTTCTAGGGGGAATCGTTATATCATCGTGGCAGTATAATACTTCACCAAGTGGGTCGAATCCATGCCAACATTTACCAACGATGGAGAAATGGTGGAACCCTTCTTTTTCAACCAAATCATTGTTAGGTTCGGTATATCAAAGGATATTTTCATAGACCATGGCAATCATTTATAAAATAATATGATGAAGGATTTAGCATCAAAGCTAGGTTTTAAACAAGAAAATTTGTCACCCTATTATCCAAAAGTGAATGGTCAAGTGAAGGCTATCGATAAGTCTCTTAAGACTATTCTCTAATGAACAATTAATTTGGCCAAATCGAATTGGCATTTGATGTTGTGCTCAACACTTTGGGCATACTAAACATTCGCCAAGACTGCTACATGTTTCTCTCCTTTCCAACTAGTTTATGGGAAAAAGACAATATTTCTTTTTGAGTGTCATATTCCTTCTCTTAAGTTGGAAGTGGAACTACTTCCCGACACAACTGTGCTTCAAGAGCATCTTATCTATCTCGATTAGCTCAATCAACAACATCCGGATGCATCCTTGGCTAACACAGTTCACAAACATCACTTCAAGTGTCAATATGATCGTTTCTTTCACCCTAGGGTCTTCTCCGAAGGCGATCTTGTTTTGGTCTATGATCAAGATAAATATCCCTTGGGGGTAGGCAAGTTTAAACCTATGGGGTTCGAGCCATTTATTATAAGGAAATTTTTGGAAATAGGAGCTTACGCGTTGGTTGAATTTGAAGGAAATATGTTGCTCGGGGCCATAAATGGGATTTATTTAAAGAAGTATTACGCTTAGGTTGGTCACCTGAGTGTGACTTCTTATATATAGTGTATATATTGTATCTAAATTTTCTTTTTGTTTTATGGATGTATAGTTTATTGTTCCTCTGCATTGCGACAAATGTGAAGTGAATCTAAGGTTTATGTTGGGTTTGTGGATGGTGCTAGCCCACACAATCAGAGGTTTTCTTCTGTAGCTTGGGTGTCTTCACACCCACTGACCAATTGGTATCTTTTAGAGGAACTTGTCTAGGAGAAGCAACCAATAATGTTGTGGAGTATAACATTGTAATAGAAATACTACATGATGCCTTGTCACTTAGTATTTCTCACGTTCGGGTTCATTTAGATGCTCAATTGGTAGTGTCGTAGTTAAATGGAATATACAACATCCACGATCCCACCTTGCACTGATGATTCCTTAGGGTACACCTATTATAGCATTATTTTGATTATATTACATATATTCATGTTCCTAGATGCTCTAATCAATTAATTGATACATTGACAAATCATGTTTTAGATTGTCATCTTTCATGCACATAAATATAAAACCACACAAACATGCATGCATGTAAATATAATTGTACATAATGTATTTACTCTATAAGTAAAAAACGATGTATATATATAATATGCCCAAAAATGTTGTCATGGTACAATATGTAGGTCATAAAGCCTCAAAACGTATCAAGCATACATTGTTGGGTTTAAGCCTTCAATACATATGGGAGATACACAAATGGGTTCCCTCAACATGCATAATGTCCAATACTAATCTAAGCTCTAGGCCTATTAGCTCTAGTATAGTACACTACGACGTTGGCTAGATGCCTGAATAACTAGACCCATTCCCTCAGGACTCCCACTACATCATTTTGCATGGATTGTGGAAGATCCTTGATATCTACCATGGGAACGCTACAGGTGAGGGTTGTCATGTTCCTCTCTAAACACCTCAGTACTATCTCATCCTCCACTGATGATGGCCCTGCCTCTGTTGTAGATCCTCTTGCATGGATCTGCTCTCGAGGACAATGCTTAGTCCGAGGGAATTTTAGTAGTTACATTGGTCCCACGTATGTACATAACAGGTTTTAAGTTAGAATTGTGATGTTACTTAAATTATGTTTTCTTTTTTGTTATAAAATTGAAAAATTAAAAGTTAAAAATTAAAAAATGTGAGTATGTACCTCTATCGCCACATGCTGCACCAAGGGGAATGGGCATGTATGGGTCTCTCAAGAAGCTAATACCCACATATGGGTAGTCCTCGATGGCAGGAATCTAACATTTCCACCAATCAAAGAACTTGTGATCATAGGACTCGTGTACCCCTCCTCCTCCCTAGCGCGACATCAAAGCAACCCATCTACACAGTGATTGAAAAGAGGCTATGTGTCCCCTCACACCCTCCCCTGGGCTCATCCTTGGAACTCTTTCAAAGAATAATGCACATAACATTTTCCCGAATCCAAAGTTTCTCTTCTACCTCAACTTTCACTCTGTCAGCTGAATTTTCATGTAATTGAGAAAAGTGGTGCTCCAATCAAATATGACTGATTGTACACACTACATTGTAAAATGCATCTGGGCTCAAGAGGCTTGATGTAGAGAAACAAATCCTATCATCTGCCCATTCATGTATTGTACCACTCTCAAACTCATATTCTCGATCTTTTGTATCAGAACTTAAGAGCCCACCTTCTTTGTGTCAGCCTAACAATACATATCAATGTAGTGGGATATATTATATGGAATAGGAGGGAAAGTGTCCAAGTTTATTGGTTCGCCCCTCCTAGAGAGACCAATAAAGAAGTAAATGTCTTCAATAGTTGGTGCTAACTATTGACCTTCTATCATAAAGGCCTCTTTATCTCGGTTCCAATACTCTACCAGATGGTTCAAAAGTCTTGGTTGATATCTCATAAGTGGATAGTAATATAATTTCCATAATCCACATTGTTTAAGTGTAGCCACAGCCTCTGGGTTGTCCTCAACCATTTTGTCTAACTCTTCATGTTCCCTTTCCCTCCAACGCACATACATCCTGAGTCATGCAAACCATTTTGGGTGTTACTGTTTCTTTCTTTTCAATTTTTTGGAGCATGTACGCACCCTTTTTTTAATGACAGTCGTGTATGTACTCTTGCTGAGAGTGTTTCATCGTACACATGATGAATTTGAAAAACGTGCATACACACAAAATCATGTAAAAGTTTGGAGCGTGTGACCCCCAAATCCTTCTAAAAATATAAATGAATGGATGGAATTGCAATTAAAGTGAATAAATATTTACTTGATCCAAGAATGTTTTGATTTTTTCCACCGATGTTCTCCAAATGTCCAATTGAAGGAAGAGGGTTTTTACTAGTTTTAGGAATTTTCAAGTGCAATGGTGAAAATGAACCCTTTCATCTCTATTTATAGATTTTTTGACACTGTTTTGACCTGGTTTTACCTTGAACTCTTCCCTTTCTATCGCTCGGTGGATGTTTTGGTTCTTCTTGGTGGTCTTTTGGTTTTTTAAACATCATATTCCTTTGGTTTTGGTATTTTTGATGGATGGGTACTACTTATATCATCCTATGACGAAGTTATGATCTCGTCGTTTTCATGTAGGATGGGTTCTCACCACCTTTCATTTTGCAATCTATTGACGATTTCCACTTTTTCATAGGTTCAAACCCACCGAAGTGTAACATATAACTTTCCATGATACTTTATAAGTGTCATAATTAGGTGGTAGAGCCTTCCTCTCCATGGATTCCTTGGGTAGATCCTTGTGTTGCATTTTGGTGTCCATGTTGTGAGTTTCCTATAGGTTTGGGAGTCCTATTTTAGCCCCATCATGACTATGGTTGTAAGCCTCATTTCTCTTATCAAATGACATTTTCTGGCTTCAACCCATGGGATTCCCCTAGAGCATGGTTTTTTTCCTTTCAATCTCATTTAAACTATGAGAGTGACATCTAGCGAGAGATTATTTATCCTTTTTGGCCTCGCTTAGATTACATATGAAAATGATCCCCTTTGGAGTCCCCTTTAATCTCTTTTCAGACTCCCTAAAATTTAAAAGATTATTGAGCAATCTTGTTTACCTTCACGGTCGTCAAATTAAAATTTGAATGCACATCTATCTAGTGATAATTTACCCCTTTTTTGGTTTGAATGGATAATTGATGAAAAAGGTATTTCCTAGGAGCTATGAATTTCTAGGTGAGTTTTTTCATGTATAAGTTTACCCCTTTTTCGGGCCCGAGGAACTAAAATTACGAAAAAAGGGCCATTCTCCTTGGTTTTGGTTTATATATTTTTTGGGCCTTGGAGATTATTTAGAAAAAAGGACACCCCTGGAGTATTCATTAAGCCCTTTCAAACTCCCTAAACAAGAAAATATTGTCGATTGACTTTGTTTCTTTCACACTCGTTAATAGGTCATGAAAGAACATCTATTTGGCATAATTTTAACCCTTTTTATGACCAATAGATTAACTAAGAAAATAAATAACTCGGGGGATATGTCCTGTTGAGAGAGTTTTCTCAGGTATTAGTTTATCCATTTTTCATACCTGGGGAACTAAATTTTCGAAAAAGGAACTATAGTTATCCTTGGTATAAGTTTAAACCTTTTCTCGACCTTGGAGACTCAACTTACGAAAAAGGTGCACCTCGGGAGATTCGTCTCGCCGGAAGAGTATTCCCAAGTATTTTTTTATCCTTTTACGGGCTTGGGGATCTAAATGTACTAAAAATAACACTTTGGAATCTTCTTTAGTGTTTTTCAGAGTCTCTAAAAGTGAAAAACCACCGATCTTACCTTCTCCGGGCTCGTTAAACCTTACATTGAAGTAGTCTTGTTGTGTCATTCTATAATCCCATTGCATGTCTCATTCTTGCATCTTTGTCCTAATGTAGGCTCCATTTTGATATTACTAAACCTTTATATAATTCCTTAGGTGTAAGACTTGTATCATTTTTTCTTTTGCGATCTGACACCTTGACCCATGGAGGAATTTTCCTGAGTGTCCTTATCTTGCACTTGCCTTTTCCCTGAGTATCACTATGTTCCATGCGCTTGGAACTATCTTTCTTTCCCACAACACTCATTCATCCTTTGTAAAGTAGCATTGTTTTATTCCTTTTCAAGCTCGTTAAATATGTGAAAAAGAAAAAAAACAATCAAATATTCCAAAAAGAGGGGATGAAGAAATATTATCCTTTGTTGGCAACAATCTAGTCACCCTTGGACAACGCACATCATTTACTTCATTATGCAAGCATTGGGATTTTGTATTTCCTTAGGAAGTTGTTCTCCTTACATAAAGCTATGTCCAACTTCGTTTGGTTACTCTTCCAAACATATGGAGAGTTTGTGGTGCCTCATGTGCCATAGACTTATGTAAATAACATGTTTCTTGAGTCTTTCCATATACAGTTATCTTGTCCAAGGGAAAGTCTTGCAGCCGGAGTCGGCCATTCTTCGATAAGTTTCTTGACCTTCATGAGTCAGCCATCCTGAGATTACTGTCAAGTTCACATTTAGAATCAATGAAGTTTGATGCTTGATGATCGAGGTCCTATAGGCATTCCAAAATGGCTTGTTGAATACCTCGGAGTAGTGAGTATTACACTCCCATTATAATCCTACCTAAGTTTTGAAGATATTGAAGTTTCTTCTCAAATTACGAAGTTATCATTTCCAACCACAGGAAGTCATGCCTCTTGAAGATTCATATGATATTGTAAATCTTCCGATCATTTTGAGATGCAGATCTGCTATGTATTATTTGCGGCTACTCTTTATATTGGAATACACATTGGTCATGTAGCCATGATTACTATGTATGACATGGATCTGCAGTGTAATTGATTGGTAGCCATGCTTATTTTGTCCCGAGCATGGGTATGTCTGCCTTGATAATTATTTTTATATTGTACATGACGTGCTCACAAATACTCATTTGGGATTACTCGACTCTAGTTCCTTCCAACTTTATTAAATATGTTGTAATGTATTTCGTCCATTAGTTGATCTTATGACCTCACACATTTAGGGGAATCTGTTATAACTCAAAATCCCCCTACTATGCATTTCCGATGTTAGCTTACTAATTCACACATCGGCCAAATTGTTTTGTTGGAGTTCCTCTTAAAACCACTTTTTTGTATGGTGTACGTGCCCTGATACATACGAAGAGCAAGTACATACACTAATTACATACCTAAAATATCGCATACATACACTAGTTGCATACCTAAAAGCTTGTGTACATACCCTAACTACATACTTGAAAGCCTGTGTGTACTCTAAAAAATTGCAAAACAAAATAAATTATGTTCTTTCCGGTGGAGTTTACGGACTATTTTAGGATGCAAAACCATTTTACCTCTTGTATCCCTTTTGAAAACCAAATAACCATCATTACTCCATATAAAAAGGGCCCTAGGGGGTTCATTTGGACATATGAAAGAAGAGGCAAGTGAAATCTGCCAAAATTTCTCCCTTGTATTCCAAGCCCTTTTGCATCCTACTCTGAGTTTCATCCTCAACATTCCCTACTATCCATCCTCCTTATACAATCCACCCCCTTTCCCTATATTGGCATTTTGGTTGTGAGGATAGCATATTGGGAATAATGCACTTGGAGTCAAAGTTGAAGAACCCAGGAAAGGTTTGTGGAGCGGCGCCAACAAAATTCAGGTTGTAACTTCCAATTTTGTTATTAATAAAAGAGAAATCTTATTTTCCTAGATATGTATGTCTTTATGTTCAGTTTTATAAATGATTTTCATGAATATATCTATACTTTTATATGATCTTGATAGTTATGCATATGTTGTCATAGTTTGTTCTGTAAAATTGTTTTAGATTGGCTTTGGGAGGAGGCCTGCAATATTGGGACGGACAACAGCAATAAGGGATCTACAACAGTCGGAAGGACTCGATGTACATATTTCGGTCTTCTCTCCCTTCCATTAATTATCATTAGGTCCTATTGAATTTGGGTAGAATAGAACCTTTTCTATATTGTAAGGTGTCAAGGCACTTCCTAGTCACTAGACCCCGATTAAGGGTATTTTTCGCCATAACAAGCATGCCATGGTAGCCCTTAATCCTATTGTTTTATGTTTATTTCTAAACAAAAATCCGGGTTGGAATGCATCATATATGAAATATTGAACAAGAAATACCATTAATAAAAAATATGTGTGTTTTAAAATAATAGTTTCAAAGGAACTGTAAATTTTGTTTGTTAAGTTTTTTGAAAGAATGGATTAAAAAAATAAAATTACTAGGAAGTATGAATAAATTATAAATTTTGATATGGATAAATTATAAATTTCGATTTCGAGTGTTTAAATTTCTAAGAAAATTACAAGGATTCCATGGTTTTTTTAATAGAGCCACGTAATTAAATAAAGGATCGCAACGTAGGAACAAAAACGATGGTTTCAAAAGGGACCCTTGTATATGGTTTATGAAAATCCAAAGTGGTCGTTGATTTTTTTATAACATGCACTAATTTCAAATAGTCACTCAAATATTAACTTAAAGGAATGTATGACAACTTAAGGGTGCAAATTTTGGTGGATTGATGATGATTTTAGCTTGAATTTATTTCAAAGAGAAGGATCTCATGATAATAAAATCATCTTCCAAATAACCATGATTATGAAATCCATGGAGTGCTCTCATTGTAAGGTGGTGCATATTTGAGTATTTTTATAATATTTTTTTCTAGATTAAATTCGCTAAGAATGGGTGCAACATAAAATGATCTCTCATGATGTGTTAGCGGCAATGCAAGAATGGAAAAACAAAAATATATTAATTTGGAGGGATGATTTGAACGTACTTTCACAATGAATTTTAATATGGTGTTAAAATATGAAATGTAGGAAAATGAAATAGATTTTCATATATATAATTTATATTTAAATAAATTGTGTATCACTATGTGAAATTTGATTTTTCCTATAAAAAAATATAATCCATATGTTTCAATTAGTGTTGAGTGTGTGTGTGTATAATTCATTGTATCCTTAAATTGCAAGGCCTTACGTTAGTGTTGGGTACAAAGGTATTAACAATATCAAATCATTTTTTATTTATTTTTAGATTGTAGGTCTCTACTAGTGAAACATATAGCTTATTTTTAAAAAATGTTATAGAAGAAATAAAAGAGGTATGTATTTTAAGATTCTAATATATGTCAATAAAAAAATATATCAAAAATAGTAAACAATATTGTTTTAAAATAAATAAATGTTTGTGTGTGTGTGTTTAGAATATGCATAATCGAATCTATATGTGTTTGTAGTTTATACCGATCAATGCTTCTTCTTTGTTTTCATAACCCTTCCCTTCGGAGTACCTCTACTTCAAGTTTATAATCCACCTCGAAGATCTCACTCTAACCATATGCCTCCTCAATGGATCGAATGATCACCATTCATCTCATCCAACGGTCTCCGTCGGTTTTGGGGTTGAAATGATGGTATATCATGGTTTTGGATCCCTCCTCCTTAGAGTGATTATCTCCTCATCCAATGAATAGGATATGGCATGCACAATCTGAGAAATCTTCAGTTCTAAGACCTATTTCATCGAAAGTATACTCTGATCCACTTCACATCAGCTCCGACAACCTTACTCTGACATACTAATATCGAAATCCAATGGTCCATATTTCTCACTTGGTCATCATCCAATGGATTGATGGTATCATTCAACTCGACACCTTCCTCTAATGAGTTCAAATACAACCTCATCTAGCCACTTTCAAAGTGGCACCATATCACCAATGGTCCATATTTACTCAACCCATCAAATCAACCCAAATCTACTCAACCCATATAAGAGAGAACATGACAAATTGGAAATGAATAAAATTCCAACTTATTGTGAAAAGATGTCAAGGAAATGTGCCAATCTAAATAATAATTTAAGTATTTCAAGTACATTTGAATTCCATATTTTACATTGAAAAAATAGGAGAAAATTGAAAATCTCCATCTTGAATCTATTCAAATGAATTTTAATCAATCCATCCATAAATAACTTAGGATGAAAATTTTCTTAAATAATATAATTAAGTTGAATGAGATAATCCACTTAATTATTCCTCTTTATATTGAAATATAAATTCATTTTTGTTACATGAACATGTATATTATCAAATATGTATAATGTTTTATTGAAAAGTAAATATCCCATCTTACCTTTTTATTATTTTTAATATTTTTATTTTTATAATTTAGTGTATAAAAAAGTTATATAAATAATATAATTTATAATAAATAATTTTTATGATGAAAAATTTTAAATAAGTTAAAATGGAGTAATACTAGAATTATAACTATTATTAATTTATAATAATAGGGGAATATGAAACTTCATTTATTCAAGATCAAAAATATTTTAACAAATAAATCTAATTTGATGTTAGTTACGATTTATAATGAAATTTATATATTTTGATCAATTTTATTCAAATCCTTAAAATAAAAATATAATATATATAATATTTATAATAAAATTTATATGTTATTTCAATTAATTTGATTTAAATCTTTAAAATAAATATATAATATTTATAATAAAATTTCTGTTTTATAATATTTATAATAAAAAATTTATGTTTAGATTTAATTATAAAATAAAATATAAAATAAAAATAAAATAAAATAAAATAAAATAAAAATATAAAATATAATATTTATAATATAATTTCTATGTTTTAATCTAATTTTAAAATAAATATTAAATATAATTTTTATAATATAATTTTTATGTTTTAATTTAATTTTAAAATAAATATAAAATATAATATTTATAATATACTTTATATATTTTAGTCAAATTTTTAAAATAAATTAAATAAAAATATAGAATAAAATAATTATATTAATAATTTACTCGACATTATTATTAAAAAAATTATATATTAATAATTTACTATACATTATTAATAAAAAAGACAAATAGAGAGTAGAACTACTCTCAAAGAATGGAAGAAACAAACCTACAATAACACTTTTAAACTAAGAAATGGGCCCTTCGAAAAAAGAGCACATACAAAACTTTAAAACTACAATAAAAGCCTTACAAACATACAAAACTTTTAAAATACATTATATATGTATTACAAACATTTATTTAAAATTGGAATTTATACATATACATATGGGATGATATTGTTTTCTTCCCTTATTATCAATAATATAAATGACAATCGTTCGTTACATCTCACTTTGACCGTCCCGTTTTCCAATGGCCACAAGTCTCATCACCACCCTATAGGAGTCATTGAATATATTAGAACATGAAATGGAAAATATTATTTGCTTTACGATACCTTTATTATAGTGGATCTCGTTAGGCCATAATTTCTCCCGGGGCACCTTAAATTCCCTCCATTTGTAGAAGCACCTTAAATTCTCTTTATCATATTTGGTAAATTTTATATCTTATTAAATGAAAATTGAATCATTTATTTATTAAACAACGCATTACAATCTCATTTAAATTTGTTTCATAATATTCAATAACATGAGAATATAATAATAATTTTAATAAAAATAGACATAAAATTAGATTTTCTTTAAAGTAAAGATTAATTTTGAAGTTTCATTTCATTTGTTAATGATAAAGAAAACTTTAAAGTGGAGATTAATTTTGAAGTTTCATTTCATTTGTTAATGATAAAGAACATTCAAAGTAGGCACTATTAAATCTGTCGTAAAATGCATTATTATATTAATTTCCATATATTATATTAAATTTGTATATATTATTAATTTCCATTATTATATTAAATACATAAAATGCATTATTATATTATTGTTAATTTCCATAAAAACTTTGTGTTTTCTTTGTAACTAATTTTTATTTTAGAAAAAATATATAAATATAGGTATATTGATGATTATAAATATTTAGTTTTTTAAATAGTTATTATTTAAAAAAAAATACATAAATATAGATATATTGATACTTATAAATATAATAGAAAAAATACATAAATATAGATATATTGATGCTTATAAATACAGTATACTAGTGATAGATTTTGATAAATCGATGTTAACATTAAAATCATTGTTACTTTAATAATTTGAAAGGATGTCAATTTATCCCTATCAAAAAGCTTCGTTTATCAGCATCAAAACATTGATTTATTGACATATAACATCAATTGAATTCCATATAACATCAATTGAATTACATCCACCTAACTAAAATAAAAAAAAAAATATTTTTGAAGATATAAATATAATTTGTTCAAAATGATTGAAAATAGAGAAAATAACCTTCAAAATTATTCTTAGAAGTCTATCCTATAAATCTACGTAACCTAACTCAACCTGAACACAGTATAAGATACAATCAGTTTTCCCACAATGTTCACATGGGCATTTGAACATTGAAGTTTTAAGTAGGTTAAAAAAAAATATGTCTCCCAATATTGTGACTAGGACATTCATTACTCACCATAAAAATCCATCATTGAATCCCTCTCAACTAAATGATGCTCACATGTCCATAAATGGGACGTCAGTACAATCGAAGCCCAGACCAAAGATGAAAGACATCATCTCTGGCATAAAACTTTTAAAGTTAACAGCACCAGCAATCTGAGCAGCCCAGAATAAAGCGACAATTGCAAAATAACTGCAGCATTGACGAATTGCACCGAGAGAAATCATATGCTTATATAGTCCAGGATGCTTGATCATAATGTGGGAACAAAAATATGTATATATTTTAAACTAAAATATAGCATAGTTTACATGATTTTGTAACTAAAAAATAATATAGTTTACATCCATCTTAAACTTTTTTTTTTTTTTTTTTTTTTTTTTTTNTTTACTTGATAAAGGCTTACACCTGATTTTACTGGATAAAGGCTTACACCTGATTTTTCTGGATAAAGGCTTACTAGATAAAATCCCATAGATATTATGTTAAAGAAATCACCATTCAAAATTTCAAAAGTGATGCTATAGAGATCAATACAAACAATTGAAGATCATGTATGAAATGGTTTGGTTTCATCTACCTTATTCAATTAATGAAATGGGTGTCAAATCTTGTTCCTATTAAAGAAAATCAAGCTACCATTCTAGTTTGCATGGATTTTTGTGATCTGAACAAGGCATGCCCGAAAGATAACTTTCCTACCCCATTCATTGATCAGATCATCATTGAATGTGTGGTTTGTGAAGACTTTTCCTTTATGACATTTTCTAAAGGTACAATCAAATTCATATCAAACCCAAGGATCAACTTAAGAAATATTTGGTTTTTGCAGAGTTAATATCAAAAATTCCAATTCATAATGGCATAGATATGCCTGAGGATTCGTTGATCAATGATGATCTCTTCCTTATTGCATCTTTTGACCCTTGGTATGGAGATATTCTGGTGTATCTTCAAAATCTGAAGTGTCCTCCTTATTCTTCTCATGATGAACGTCGATGGATATGACATCGAGAATGAAGTTATATTATCCTAGATGACATTTTTTATCATCGAGGCTCGACTTCATTCTCCATCGTTTCTTGACTCATGTGGAGGTAGATCTTGTGCTTAATGATTTCCACACTAGAGCATGTGGCGTTCTCTCTTATGGGATGGATACTGCTCATAAAATCCTTTGTGCTAGATACTTATGGCCCTTGTTAATCAAATATTGTATAGAAGCGGTTAAGAAGTTTCATTTGTGTCATATATTCTCTCGGAAGATGCGGGGAAACCCTGCTCTTATGTTTCCTGTTATTGCAGGTTGTCCCTTCACTAAATGGGGAATTGATTTCACTACATGTCACCCAACTTCTTCTAGGTGGAATCATTATATCATCGTGGCAGTATAATACTTCACCAAGTGGGTCAAATCCATGCTAACATTTAGCAACGATGGAGAAATGGTGGAACCCTTCTTTTTCAACCAAATCATTGCTAGGTTCGGTATATGAAAGGATATTTTCACGGACCATGGCAGTCATTTCTAAAATAATATGATGAAGGATTTAACATCAAATCTAGGGTTTAAACAAGAAAAATTTTCACCCTATTATCCACAAGTGAATGGTCAAGTGAAGGTTATCAATAAGTCTCTTAAGACCATTCTCTAATGAACAGTTAATTTGGCCAAATCGAATTGGCATTTGATGTTGTGCTCGACACTTTGGGCATACTGAACTTTCTTCAAGACTGCTACAAGATTCTCTCATTTCCAACTAGTTTATGGGACAGAGACAGTATTTCCTTTTGAGTGTCATATTCCTTCTCTTAAGTTGGAAGTGGAACTACTTCTTGACACAACTGCACTTCAAGAGAATCTTATTTATCTCGATTAGCTCGATCAACAACATCGGGATGCATCCTTGGCTAACGTAGTTCACAAACATCACTTCAATTTTCAGTACAATCATTTCTTTCACCCTAGGGTCTTCTTCAAAGGCGATCTTGTTTTGGTCTATGATCAAGATAAATATCCCTTGGGGGTAGGCAAGTTTAAACCTATGGGGTTCGAGCCATTTATTATAAGGAAATTTTTGGAAATAGGAGCTTACACGTTGGTTGAATTTCAAGGAAATATGTTGCTCGGGCCCATAAATGGGATTTATTTAAAGAAGTATTACACTTAGGTTGGTCACCTGAGTGTGACTTCTTGTATATAGTGTATATATTGTATCTAAATTTTCTTTTTGTTTTATGGATGTATAGTTTATTGTTCCTCTGCATTGCAACATATGTGAAGTGAATCTAAGGTTTATGTTGGGTTTGTAGATGGTGCTAGCCCACACAATCAGAGGTTTTCTTCTATAGCTTGGGTGATCTTCACGCCAACTGACCAATTGGTATCTTCTAGAGGCACTTGTCTAGGAGAAGCAACCAATAATGATGTGGATTATAACATTGTAATAGAACTACTATGTGATGCCTTGGCACTTAGTATTCCTCACCTTCGGGTTCATTTAGATGCTCAATTGGTAGTGTCATAGTTAAATGGAGTATACCACATCCACGATCCCACCTTGCACTGACGATTCCTTAGGGTACACCTATTATAACATTATTTTGATTATCTTACATATATTCATGTTCCTAGATGCTCTAATCAATTAATTGATACATTAGAAAATCATGTTTTAGATTGTCATCTTTTATGCACATAAATATAAAACCACACAAACATACACTCATGTAAATATAATTGTACATAATGTATTTACACTATAAGAAAAAAACGATGTATATATATATAATTTTCCCAAAAATGTCGTCATGGTACAATATGTAGGCCATAAAGCCTCAAAACATATCAAGCATACATTGTCGGGTTTAAGCCTTCAATACATATGGGAGATACAAAAATGGGTTCCCTCAACATGCATAATGTCCAATACTAATCTAATCTCTAGGCCTATTATCCCTAGTATAGTACACTACGACTTTGGCTAGATGCCTGAATAACTGGACCCATTACCTTGGGACTCCCACTACATCATTTTTCATGGATTCTGGTAGATCCTTGATATCTACCATGGGAACGCTACAGGTGAGGGTTGTCCTGTTCCTCTATAAAAACCTCAGCACTATCTCATCCTCCACTGACGATGGCCCTGCCTTTGTTGCGGATCCTATTGCATAGATATGCTCTCAAGGACAACGCCTATTCCAAGGGAATTTCTCTAGTTACATTGGTCCCATGTATGTACATAATAGGTTTTAAGTTAGTACTGTGATGTTACTTAAAATATGTTTTATTTTTTGTTATAAAATTGAAAAATTAAAAAATGTGAGTATGTACCTCTATCACCACATGCTGTAGCAAGGGGAATGGGCATGTATGGGTCTCTCAAGAAGCTAATACCTGCATATGGGTAGTCCTCGATGGCAAGAATCTAGCATTTCCACCAATCAAATAACTTGTCATCATAGGACTCATGTACCCCTCCTCCTCCCTGGCACTACATCAAAGCGACCCATCTACATAGTGATGTAAAAGAGGCTATGTGTCCCCTCACACCCTCCCTCGGGCTCAACCCTGGAACTCTTTCAAAGAATAATGCACATAACATTTTCCCGAATCCAAAGTTTCTCTTCTACCTCAATTTGCACTATGTCACCTGAATTTTCATGTAATTGAGCATAGTGGTGTTCCAATAAAATATAACTAATTGTAGACACTACATTGTAAAATGCATCTAGGCTCGAGAGGCTTGATGTAGAGAAACACATCCTGTCATCTTCCCATTCATGTATAGTACCACTCTCAAACTCATATTCTCGATCTTTTGTATCGAAACTTGAGAGCCCACCTTCTTTGTGTCAGCCTAACAATACATATCAATGCAGTGGGATATGTTATATGGAATAGGAGGGAAATTATCCAATTTTATTGGTTTACCCCTCCTAGAGAGACCAATAAAGAAGTAAATGTCTTCAATAGTTGGTGCTAACGATTGGCCTTCTATCATAAAGGCCTCTTTATCTCGGTTCCAATAATCTACCGAATGGTTCAAATGTCTTGATTGATATCTCATAAGTGGACAGTAGAAGAATTTCCATAATCCACATTGTTTAAGTGTAGCCACAGCCTCTGGGTTGTCCTAAACCATTTTTTCTACCTCTTCATATTCCCTTTCCCTCCAACGCACATACATCCTGAGTCATGCAAACCATTTTGGGTGTTACTGTTTATTTCTTTTCAATTTTTTTGAGAATGTACACACCATTTTTTTAATGACAGTCACATATGTAGGCTTGTTGAGAGTGTTTCATCCTACGTACATACACACAATTAATTTGAAAAATGTGCATACACATAAAATCATGTAAAATTTTGGAGCGTGCGACCCCCAAATCCTTCTAAAAATAGAAATGAATGGATGGAATTGCAATTAAAGTGAATAAATACTTACTTGACCCAAGAATTTTTTGATTTTGTCCACCGATGTTATCCAAATGTCCAATTGAAGGAAGAGGGTTTTGACTAGTTTTAGGAATTTTCAAAGTGCAATGGTGAAAATGACCCCCTTCATCTCTATTTATAGACTTTTTGACCTTGTTTTGCCCTGGTTTGACCTTGAACTCTTCCCTTTCTGTTGCTTGATGGATGTTTTGGTTCTTCTTGGTGGTCTTTTGGTTTTTTAAACATCTTATTCCTTTGGTTTTGGTATTTTTGATGGATGGGTACTACTTATATCATCCTATGACGAAGTTATGATCTCACCATTTTCATGTAGGATGGGTTCTCACCGCCTTTCATTCTGCAATCTATTGACGATTTCCACTTTGCCATAGGTTCAAACCCACCGAAGTGTAACATAGAACTTTCCATGATACTTTATAAGTGTCGTAATTAGGTGGTAGAGCCTTCCTCTCCATGGATGCCTTGGGTAGATCCTTGTGTTTCATTTTGGCGTCCATGCTGTGAGTTTCCTATAGGTTTGGGAGTCCTATTTTAGCCCCATCATGACTATGGTTGTAAGCCTCATTTCTCTTATCAAATGACATTTTTTTACTTCAACCCATGGGATTCCCCTTGAGCATGGTTTGTTTCCTTTCAAGCTCATTTAAACTATGAGAGTGACATCTAGCGAGAGATTATTTATCCTTTTTGGCCTTGCTTAGATTACATATGAAAAGGATCCCCTTTGGAGTCCCCTTTAAGCTCTTTTCAGACTCCCTAAAATTTAAAAGATTATTGAGCAATCTTGTTTCCCTTCACGGTCGTCAAATTAAAATTTGAATCCACATCTGTCTGGTGATAGTTTACCACTTTTTTTGTTTGAATGGATAATTGACGAAAAAGGTATGTCCTAGGAGCTATGATTTTCTAGGTGAGTTTTCTCATCTATAAGTTTACCCCTTTTTCGGGCCCGAGGAACTAAAATTACGAAAAAGGGCCATTCTCCTTGGTTTTGGTTTATATATTTTTTGGGCCTTGGAGATTATTTACAAAAAATGACACTCCTGGAGTATTCATTAATCCCTTTCAAACTCCCTAAACAAGAAAATATTGTCGACTGACTTTGTTTCTTTCACACTCGTTAATAGGTCATGAAAGAACATCTATTTGGCATAAGTTTAACCCTTTTTATGACCAATATATTAAGTAGGAAAAATAAATAACTCGAGGGATATGTCCCACCGAGAGAGTTTTCTCAGGTATTAGTTTATCCATTTTTCATACCTCGGGAACTAAATTTTTGAAAAAGGAACTATAGTTATCCTTGGTATAAGTTTAAACCTTTTCCGGGCCTTGGAGACTCAACTTACGAGAAAGGTGCACCTCGGGAGATTCGTCTCACTAGAAGAGTATTCCCAAGTATTGTTTTATCCTTTTACGGGCTTGGGGATCTAAATGTACTAAAAATAACACTTTGGAGTATTATTTAGTGTTTTTCAGAGGCTCTAAAAGTGAAAAACCACTGATCTTACCTTCTCTGGGCTCGTTAAACCTTGCATTGAAGTAGTCTTGTTGTGTCATTCTATAATCCCATCGCATGTCTCATTCTTGTATCTTTGTCCTAATGTCGGCTCCATTTTGATATTACTAAACCTTTAGATAATTCCTTAGGTGTAAGACTTGTATCATTTTTTCCTTTGCAATCTGACACCTTGACCCATGGAAGAATTTTCCAGAGTGTCCTTATCATGCACTTGCCTTTTCCCTGAGTATCACTATGTTCCATGTGATTGGAACTAGCTTGCTTTACTACAACACTCATTCATCCTTTGTAAAGTAGCATTCTTTTATTCCTTTTCAAGCTCATTAAATATGTAAAAAAAAAAAAAAGCAATCAAATATTCCAAAAAGAGGGGATGAAAAAATATTATCCTTTGTTGGCAACAATCTAGTCACCCTTGGACAAATCACGTCCTTCACTTCATTTTGAAAGAATTGGGATTTTGTATTGCCTTAGGAAGTTGTTCTCCTTACATAAATCTATGTCCACCTTCGTTTGGTTACTCTTCCAAACATATGGAGAGTTTGTGGTGCCTCATGTGCCACAAACTTATGTCAATAACATGTTTTCTGAGTCTTTCCATATACAGTTGTCTTGTCCAAGGGAAAGTCTTACAGCCGGAGTCGGCCATTCTTCGATAAGTCTCTTGACCTTCATGAGTCAGCCATCCTGAGATTCCTGTCAAGTTCACATTTAGAATCAATGAAGTTCGGTGCTTGATGATCGAGGTCCTACAGTTATTCCATAATGGCTTGTTGAATACCTCAGAGTAGTGAGTATTACACTCCCATTATAATCCTACCTAAGTTTTGAAGATATTGAAGTTTCTTCTCGAATGACGAAGTTATCATTTCCAGCCACAAGAATTCATGCCTCTTGAAGATTCATATGATATTGTAAATCTTCCGATCATTTTGAGATGCAGATCCGCTATGTATTATTTGTGGCTACTCTTTATATTGGAATACACATTGGTCATGTAGCCATGATTACTATGTATGACATGGATCTGCACTGTAATTGATTGGTAGCCATGCTTATTTTGTCCCGAGCATGGGTATGTCTACATCGATAATTATTTTTATATTGTAGTTGTCGTGCTCACGAATACTCGTTTGGGATTACTCGACTCTAGTTCCTTCCAACTTTATTAAATATGTTGTAATGTATTCCGTCCATTAGTTGATCTTATGACCTCACACATTTAGGGGAATCTATTATAACTCAAAATTCCCCTACTATGCATTTTCGATGTTATCCTACTCATTTACACATCTGCCAAACCGTTTTGCTGGAGTTCCTCTCAAAAACACCTTTGTGTATGGTGTGCGTACCCTGATACATATGAAGAGCACGTACATACACTAACTGCATACCTAAAATCTTGCATACATACACCGGTTGCATACATAAAAGCCTGTGTACATACCCTAACTACATACTTGAAAGCCCGCGTGTACTCTAAAAAATTGCAAAACAAAATAAATTATGTTCTTTCCAGTGGAGTTTACAGACTATTTTAGGATGAAAAACCATTTTACCTCTTGTATCCCTTTTGAAAACTGAATAACCATCATTACTCCATATAAAAAAGGCCTTAGGGGGGTCATTTGGACATATGAAAGAAGAGGCAAGTGAACTCTGCCAAAATTTCTCCCTTGTATTCCAAGCCCTTTTGCATCCTACTCTGAGTTTCATCCTCAACATTCCCTACCATCCATCCTCATTATACAATCCATCCCCTTTCCCTATATTGGCATGTTGGTTGTGAGGATAGCATATTGGGAATAATGCAGTTGGAGTCAAAGTTGAAGAACCCAGGAAAGGTTCGTGGAGCGGTGCCAACAAAATTCAGGTTGTAACTTCCAATTTTGTTATTAATAAAAGAGAAATCTTATTTTCCTAGATATGTATGTCTTTAAGTTCAGTTTTATAAATGATTTTCATGAATATATCTATACTTTGATATGATCTTGATAGTTATGCATATGTTGCCATAGTTTGTTCTGTAAAATTGTTTTAGGTTGGCTTTGGGAGGAGGCCTACAATATTGGTATGGACAACATCGATAAGGGATCTACAATAGTCGGAAGGACTCAACTTACATACTTCGATCTTCTCTCCCTTCCATTAACTATCATTAAGTCCTGTTGAATTTGGGTAGAATAGAATATTTTCTATCTTTTAAGGTGTCAAGGCTCTTCTTAGTCACTAGACCCGGATTAGAGGGGTTTTTTGCCATAACAAGGATGCCATGGTAGCCCTTAATCCTACTGTTTTATGTTTATTTCGAAACAAAAATCCTTGTTGGAATGCATCATATATGAAATATTGAATAGAAATACCATTAATAAAAAATATGTGTGTTTTAAAATAATAGTTTCAAAGCAACTGTAAATTTTGTTTGTTAATTTTTTATTTGAAAGAATGGATTTAAAAAAATAAAATTACTAGGAAGTATGGATAAATTATAAATTTCGATTTCGAGTGTTTAAATTTCTAAGAAAATTAGAAGCATTCCATGGTTTTTTAATAGAGCCAGAAAATTAAATAAAGGATTGCAATGTAGGAACAAAAACGATGGTTTCAAAAGTGACCCTTGTATATGGTTTATTAAAATCCAAAGTGGTCGTTGATTTTTTTATAACATGCACTAATTTCAAATAGTCACTCAAATATTAACCTAAAGGAATGTATGACAACTTAAGGATGCAAATCTTGGTGGATTAATGATGATTTTAGCTTGAATTTATTTCAAAGAGAAGGATCTCATGATAATAAAATCATCTTCCAAATAACCATGATTATGAAATCCATGGATTGTTCTCATTGTAAGGTGGTGCATATATTTGAATTTTTTCATAACATTTTTTCTAGATTAAATTTGCTTAAGGATGGGTGCAACATAATATGGTCTATCATGATGTGTTAGTGGCAATACAAATATGGAAAAACAACAATATATTAACTTGGAGGGATGATTCGAACGTACTTTCACAATGAATTTTAATATGGTATTAAAATATGAAATGTAGGAAAATGAAATAGATTTTCATATATATAATTTATATTTAAATAAATTATGTATCACTAAGTGAAATTTGATTTTTCCTATGAAAAATATAATCCATATGTTTCAATTAGTGTTGAGTGTGTGTGTGTGTAATTCATTGTATCATTAAATTGCAAGGCCTTATGTTAGTGTTGGGTACAAGGGTATTAACATTATCAAATCATTTTTTATTTATTTTAGATTGTAGGTCTCTACTAGTGAAACATATAGCTTATTTTTAAAAAATGTTATAGAAGAAATAAAAGAGCTATGTATTTTAAGATTCTAATATATGTGAAGAAAAAAATATATCAAAAATAGTAAACAATATTGTTTTAAAATAAATAAATGTGTGTGTGTGTGTGTGTGTTTAGAATATGCATAAATAGAATCTATATGTGTTTGTAGTTTATACTGATCAATGCTTCTTCTTTCTTTTCATAACCCCTCCCTTTGGAGTACCTCTACTTCAAGTTTATAGTCCACCTCGAAGATCTCACTCTGACCATATGTCTCCTCAATGGATCGAATAATCACCTTTCATCTCATCTAACGGTCTCCATCGTTTTTGGGGTTGAAATGATCGTATGTCAGGGTTTTGGATCCCTCCTCTTGAGAGTGATTCTCTCCTCATCCAACAACTAGGATATGGCATGCACAGTCCGAGAAATCTATAGTTCTAAGACCTATTTCATCGAAAGTGTACTTTGATCCACTTCACATCAGATCTGACAACCTTACTCCAACATACTAATATCGAAATCCAACGGTCTATATTTCTCACTTGGTCATCATCCAATGGATTGATGGTATCATTCAACTCGACACCTTTCTCTAATGAGTTCAAATACAACCTAATCTAGCCACTTTCAAAGTGGCGCCATATAACCAAGGGTCCATATTTACTCAACCCATCAAATCAACACATATAAGATAGAGCATGACAAATTGGCAATGAATAAAATTTCAACTTATTATGAAACGATGTCAAGGAAATGTGTCAATCTAAATAATAATTTAAGTATTTCAAGTTCATTTGAATTCCATATTTTACATTCAAAAATAGGGAAAATTGAAAATCTCCATCTTGAATCTATTCAAATGAATTTTAATCCATCCATCCATAAATAACTTAGGATGGAATTTTTTTAAAATAGTATAATCAAGTTGAATGAGATAATCCACTTAATTATTCCTCTTTATATGAAATAGACATTCATTTTTGTTACATGAACATGTATATCATCAAATATGTATTATGCTAGATTGAAAATTAAATATCCCATCTTACCTTTTTATTATTTTTAATATTTTTTTATTATATTTTTATATATAAAAAAATGATATAAATAATATAATTTATAATAAATAATTTTTGTGATGAAAAATATTTAAATAAAATGAGATAATCCACTTAATTATTCCTCTTTATATGAAATAGAAATTCATTTTTGTTACATGAACATATATATCATCAAATATGTATTATGCTAGATTGAAAATTAAATATCCCATCTTATCTTTTTATTATTTTTAATATTTTTTTATTATAATTTTATGTATAAAAAAATATATAAATAATATAATTTATAATAAATAATTTTTGTGATGAAAAACATTTAAATAAAATGAAATGGAGTAATAATAGAATTATACCTAATATTGGTCTATAATAAAAATGATAAGAATACGGGAGTCTCAAACTTCATTTATTCAAGATCAAAAATATTTTAACAAATAAATCTAATTTGATGTTAGTTACGATTTATAATGAAATCTATATATTTTGATCAATTTTATTCAAATCCTTAAAATAACAATATAATATATATAATATTTAAAATAATATATATATATTATTTTAATCAATCTTATTTAAATCTTTAAAATAAATATATAATATTTATAATAAAATTTCTGTTTTGATAATATTTATAATAAAAATTTTAGGTTGTTTTAATAATATTTATAATTAAAATTTTATGTTTGGATTGAACTGTAAAATAAAAATATAAAATATAATATTTATAATATAATTTCTATGTTTTAATCTAATTTTAAAATAAATATAAAATATAATATTTATAATATACTTTATATATTTTAGTGCAATTTTTAAAGAAATCACCATTCAAAATTTCAAAAGTGATGCTATAGAGATCAATACAAACAATCGAAGATCATGTAAAGCTGCATATCACTTACTAGTGAGCGGGGCCGATATCTCATCCGTATGCCTGGGATAGGGTTATATTATGGATCTGGATAGAGAACTATAAAGTCCCATCACAACAAAAACAATATTCTTGAACCCTGTCATATTTTTCCACGACCTTCTTGAGATTTCTATCCAGATCTGTGATGGATGCAATCAGCCTCTAAAAGTAACGATGGTCAAGATCAAGAAAGACGTGGAAAAATATGATAGGATCCTCGTACCAGTGTACATCCCATTATTTTATAGTTGGTGCATCAATGAAAATAATAACTTGATCGTTGTACTGCTGTCAAGGAGATTATGCACCCAGCACCAGAGTTAAAAATGGTCTATGGGCTGGATTGGGATATATATACAACTGGATTTGAAGCATTTCACATCCAACTATGTATACACAGTGTAGACAAGATTTATTACTGTGTATATACAGTGTACACAAGATTTATTACTTTGCTGATCACAGGAACCATCCAAATTCTTCTTATGTAACTGACAAGACGTGTCATCACTCGATTGAAATTAATACAGTAGTGGCACTAAGGAACTCTATACTTTACCCTATAAGGAGGGCCATTCCATTTTATCAGTAACTCTAACTCCATAGAGCCATGAATTTATAATGAGAAATTACTAGCCTTGATACCCTTTCGATCCGATTCTTTTTTCCATGAAAGCTGCATGCTATACATGATATCGCCCTGGGATTTAGGATGAACTTTGACAGATTTATAAGAAGATGGCTAGACTGTCATGCTCAGCTGGATCCAACCTTCGATGCTCATAATATGGATGCAGCTTACTTCCATCGTACAAAGAGCTTTATAAGTTTTGTGGCTTATTGAC
>ML776664.1:346989-382797 GCA_009831015.1 Picea engelmannii
GAGATTTAAAATGGATCAGTGTAAGTCTTCTACTGTTCCCATGCAACAGAATGTGAAACTTTCTTGTGATGATGGTTCGAAGGAGGTGAATGGCACTGTGTATAGATAGATGGTGGGTAGTCTGAATTATCTCACCACAACCAGACCTGCTATTTCATATTCTGTGAGTGTGTTAAGTCAGTTCATGGCGAAACCTCATGAAAGCCATTAGAATGCAGCAAAGGAAGTACTCAGGTATCTAAAAGGTACACTTGATTATGGTATTAAATATACTGATGCATATGATGTTGAGTTGACAGGTTATTCAGATTCTGATTGGTCTGGCAATCTGGATGATCGAAGATCAACCACTGGATATGCGTTCAGCATTGGATCCGGGGTTCTTTCATGGAGAAGTAAAAAGCAGCCTACTATATCTTTGTCTTCTACCGAAGAAGAATATAAAGCCTTGTATCTTTGTCTTCTACCGAAGAAGAAAAACATGCTTCAAAACTATATAAAAGACTAATCCTATCGGGTGGAATTGTATCGATCTTGTGGGATTGAATTCCAAGCGTGTTTTGATGTGTATATGATGAGGGATTGACATATGATAACATTTAAATTATTTGAGTTCCATTGTATTGTATGATGTGCCCCAGGGGGTGGGGGGGATTCCCCCCTAAATTTTATTTAAATTTTTGTATTCTTTCCTAGGGGGAACTTATGGGACTAACCCAAAAAAATTGGTATAGACCCAACTTCTCCCCCAAGAGAGAAAGGATAATAAAGATATGAATGTCATGGGATTATTTTGGCGGAACAAATTCCATTGACCGAGATAACACCTTCCTACAGTCGGATGGCATGATTAGCTTTCCTGTTTTCCTTCCTGTTGTTATCTATTAACACATGAAAGAAGTTAATAGTGTCAAAATACTATATTTCAAGTATTATTCTACTTATCATAGCATGAAGGTGGATATTCTTTGGAGAGGAAAAAAGCCTTGCATGCTTGATTAAAAATTTGGAGTCTCCAACCACCGTGAGATCAGTAATACCCTGATCCTTTTCCAATTTCAATCCTTGTAAAAACGCATAGGCCTCTTCTTGATTGTTTGAAGATCTACCAATGTAACATGCATACAAAAAATCAATATTCCCTCCTGAGTCATGAAACACCCCTCCCGCACTTACCACCCTGAAGTTGGTTACTTATACCATTAGAATGAAAGTTCTTTAATTGTGAGGATGGTATGGTAGATCACATAAAATAAGTTTAAATATTAAAAGAATCTTAAGGATGATTTGGAGAAGTGAAATATCTTAACCAAACAAAATTTGATATCTCTTAACCAAGAGAAATTTGATGACTTATCTGTAGAAATAAATAATAAGAATCTAAATTTCAACTTATATCTATAATACGAATACATGCATGTCATAACAAGAGATACATTATTAAGTATATTAAATGCTAACTAACATGTCTAGATATGTTTATGTATGTGTCAAGGGTAACTGTCACATTAGGTAACCTAAATTAGAGAAATAAAAATGATTGCATGATGTTGTAGATCCAATTTAAGATTTAACAAGAGAAATCCAAAAATGTGATTTGCAATAGAAAGGTTCATTTATATGTATATTAAATATGAATATCTAGTTTGGTGCTAAATCTAAAATAAATAAAAACCAATATTGCAATGTGTGCATGTTGAATTTGAATATGGAATTTTTTCTAAATAAAATATCAAACTAAAAAAACTAAATAAGAAAACCAAATCAGTTAGTTGTAATAAGAATAAGAGCTATTGAAAGATGATAGATTTATTAAAATACAATTTCCCTACCATATCAATGGTTTAATTTAGAAGTAGTTTATTTACATTACTATCCATATTGGCAAGGAAGCATTATTATAACTCAAAATTCCACTACTATGCATTTTTTATGTTGGCCTACTTATTCACACATCTCCCAACCATTTTTGTTGGAGTTCCTCTCAAAAACGCTTTTTGTATGGTGTACGCACCCTGATACATATGAAGAGCATGTACATATGCTAGATTAATACCTAAAATCCCATTTACATACACTAGTTGCATACCTAAAATCCCGCGTGTACTCTAAAAAATTGCAAAATATAATAAATTTTGTGCTTTCCGATGAATTTTATGGGCTCTTTTACGTTGCACAAACCATTTTACCTCCTATAACCCTTATAAAAAATTAATAACCATCATTCATCCATATAAAAAGGGCCTTAGGGGGTCATTTGGACATATTAAAGAAGAGGCAAGTGAACTTTACCAAAATTTCTCCCTTGTATTCCAAGCCTTTTTGCATCCTTCTCTGAGTTTCATCCTCAACATTCCCTACCATCCACCCTCCTTATACAATCCACCCATTTTCCCTATATTGGCATGTTGGTTTTGAGGATAGAATATTGGGAATACTTCACTTGGAGTCAAAGTTGAGTAACCTAGGCAAGGTTCATGGAGCAGTGCTGACAAAATTTAGGTTGTAACTTCCAATTTTGTTATTAATAAAAAATAAATCTTCTTGTCCCATATCTGTGTGTCTTTGTGTTCACGTTTTTAAATGATTTTCATGAATATATAGACTTTTATATGATGTTAATAGTTATGCATATGTTGTCATAGTTTGTTTTGTAAACAAATATCGGGATGGATTTGCGAGGGGCCCTGCCATCTTGGGATGAACAGTAACATGACGGGATCTACAACAACTAGAAGGACTTAAGGTACATATTTCAATATTCTCTCCCTTCCATTAGCTTACATTAGGTCCTATTGAATTTGGGTAGAATAGAAGATTTTCTATATTTTAAGGTGTCAAGGCTCTGCCTAGTCGCTAGACCGAGATTGGAGGGATTTTTCCCCATAGCAGAATTGGTGAATCCACTGGGGAGTCTCTCTAGGGTCTTTTTAGGAGATTCTTTTTGGGATGAATTCGTGTTGTTTTTTGTTCTTTCTAAGTCTCTAAGAGTCTTTGGTCACATTCCGGGTGTATCCAATTTTCTTGATCTAGATGACCATTCTAAACTTTATCTCTTTTTTGAGTTGGTTCAACAGTATACGCACCATGTTCTATACCCAACATGCATACATATGCACCCTGAGTTAACCCAAAACATGTACATCCGCAATTTGTCTGTGCAAAGAACACACACCTCTTCTTTTGAAAAACAATTAAAACAACTTTTCTTTTGCTCCGAGGAAACCTTTAGCCTCTCAAGTCCTCCTGAGTACCAAAGACCTCTTTTAACTATTGTTGAGAGAGTTTTAAGTCTGAGATTGTCTATGAATATGTAATAAAATATTTTTGGTAGTTTTCTTTGTCTCTTTCTGTCATTTATCAATGTTGAAGGTAGGATTTTGAACTTTAGGTTCTCCTACAGATTCTGGTGAATCCCTTCTTTTTGGAAGTGGCTTAGGAACTGAGTCAGTCTCTTGGTTGATCCCCTTCTCTCTTGGTATGCTTTGAAAATAATTTTTTTTATTCATTTCATAAGCATATAAAAAAAATTCAAAAAACATTGTTGTACTTAAAAGTAAAAAAATTTCTCATCCCTTTCTCTTGCTTTCATTTCATAAAAAGAAAAGGAAGTTTCTTAATTGCACTTGCATGTTAATTTGCATGTTATGTTTAGTTGTAGTAGCTTAGGTTGTGTTTATAAACAAAAAGTGTTGTTAATCCAAAATTCATTTTTAGCTTCTTCCTTGAAATTTTAAGTAGGTGCATCACATTTGGAACGAAAAAACATTCTAGGATAGATTGCATATCAGGATCTTGGTATTTATTTTGAAAAGTTTGCACCTTTAAAGCTAAAAGAGACAAATATTCATGTGTAGAATGTAGTTTCCTTTCATTTTGCACTTAAAGCATAATTTTCTAAAACCTCAATAACTCTTTTTTTTTTGTCTCTCAAAGAACATCACAAGTTTCACTACCATACCCCTGAGTAATCAAGCCACTAAAATTAACGCTTAATGTTAAAATTAATTAGACTTTTTCATTTATAGGGTACACCAATTAGAGTAGGATTTAGGGCCTTGGATTAGGTGTGGAGAGGAAACTTTTCAATGCCACTAAATAAACTTAAGAGTATGCGATAGGGATTGTTGAATTCCAGTGTCGTAAAATTTAGCTAGGACCGCCGTCTAACACAGGGGATAAAAAAAAGGTCGTGTGAAGAAAGGTAGAGGAGATAACCCCTACAAATCTAGACTAAGCGTAGTGGGGATAGTATTTGAGGGTCATTCTTGGGATTTCACTGACTACATTTGACTATGGAGTTTCGTGGACCTAGCATCCATTCGAGATCCTTAGTTGTCTTCCATAAAATTTTCTTTCGGTACCCTCAAAAGGATTCCAACATAGTTATCCTTCTCAGACGATCTACCCGACTATTGACTGTACCCGCTAGGTGACTAAATGGTCGTTGGAAAACTAGTTTCCTTTTATAGGGACTCAAAAGGGTGACTGTGGGGGTATATCGTGGTACCTAGGACAAACATCGGGCCATGATTTGAAGATTATACTCGAAGGGTGTTTCCTTGTTTGATTTACACTTGCACAAGTAAGTTTCTCTAGTGTTGGTTGGCGTAATTGTTTTTCCTACCATTCTTGATTTCTTGGTTTATATTTAGGGACTTTGTAGTGTGCTCTCTTTGTTTATCCCTAGATTTAACTTAGAGTGTCGGTTGATCATTTCACAAGTTGGAATATCAAGAGCTTCGTCGTTCACGTAGGATCAAGGGCCTCCCGTCGATAACTTGGGAGCCACCTCCACCACCGCTGAGGTGAAGGATAGATCAAGAGGGTTCTTTCGAAGCTACCGAGCCATAAGATATTGTGCTCAAGCATATTCCTAGAGAATATATTCTTGCACCAAAGGAGACTAGCGTCTTTGACCATGAAGCTAAAGGCTTCAGGCCCGCAAACCTTCCGATCATTAATCTCTCAATGTCATTCCTAGTTCAGATAGTCCCTCCTGAGGTGACTACTCCTGATAATCATCTCGTTCGATGATTGGCTATGGAAGAAAGTACTTCTACCTCTACCAGGAATCCTCATACTCCCATCCCAGCTACGGGAGGAGGCGAATCCATGCCCCCTCCCCCACCTTCACCTAAAATAATTACCTCTATTTAGACACCTACAACTTATGGCAGTGGCACAGACTCTATGACGACTTCAACCATTTTTCCTACTTCCACTATACGTAACATGTCTAGACCTACTTTCCCATACGGGATGACGAGTTTTGACACAATCTCGACTTTAACCTACTCCACTTTACAAAATATTGGTCTAGGGGCAGGGAGTTCTATTTCTCCCTTGCAAGGATCTATCGGGGGAACCTATACTCCATATAATTTTTTCCCTTACAATGGGGGTCATATTCACCCTTCCTCCCCGTTGCTTTCAGATGATTCCAGTTCCAGCTGGTTCAGTGGACGAAGTCATGGGTCAAAGCCCTACATGACTTTGGTAGGGTCCATGCCTTTCTCTTTATTTGGTGCTTTCAAAAATAATTCTTTTTCGTCATCCACATTTCCATTAAGGGAAACCCATTCTTCAATCAACTCAAACCTATGCAAGGCTTTGTTCCTTCACAAGGAATTATGAAAGGAGCTACTTCCTCTCAAGGTCTTGGAAATCCTTGATAGATTTCTATACCTACATAATGGATTTCGACTGGGGCAACCCATCCCACGTTCAATGGAACCCCGGGCAAGGTTCATTTCCTATGCCAGGGGGGTCGATTGGGTGCAACCTCAACCAAGGATTTTGGAACACCATGCCAAGAGAAATACCCACGCAAGGTATGTCATCAAACTATTCGAATCCGTCGATGATGCATATTGGTGTACATACCCCTTACACAAGCCAAGGACACCCTGGTTTTTATCATAACCCTGGTCAATAGGTAAAATTTTCCTGGCAACTTGGTGCCAACAAAAATGCAGGCTCGTTTTTTCCTTTAAATTGACCACAAACTACGTTACCGTTTCTGGAAACTCCTAATTTTCTAGACTTTTCAAGGTTGTTGAATGATCCTATCTGTCATGATCTGTTTTGTCCTCGTATGCCAACGAAGTTTCCCTTAGACATACCGAAATCTGAAGGAAAATATGACAAACATTCAGACAATCATGTTACAACGTTTCACTTGTGGTGTTCATCCAACTCGTTGGATGATGAATCTATTAAGTTGTGATTATTCCAACGCACTCTCATAGGGGGTGTTGTGAAGTTCTTTATTGAGCTCGATGTCTTGAAGTACTCTTACTTCAATGATATGGCGATGGCTTTCTTGAACCAATTCTAGTTACCGATGAGATACGATGTCAACACAGAGTTGTTGTCCAATTTCTAGAAAACTAAGGCCATCCATATCTCCGATCATTTTTGAGAATGGTGTTGCCGAAATATATTGATTAAATTAAAGTTCCCTCCTACATTTATGCTGTAGTGGTTCCTGAAGTCTTCGATACCTTGTATTTCCAAATACATCACGACTTCTAGAGTATTTTCTAAGGAAGAGTATATAATGAGAGCTCATCAACTGGAATTGATTTATTCTCAATCTCGCATGATGTACGACATTCTTCCAGATGCATCACGGTCAACCTTTGACCAAACCAAACTTAAGTATGGGCCTCATGCCAATGGTATTGTAGTCTCAGCACAAAGCAAGCTTATAGATCAATTGTCCAACCAATTACAACAATTATTGCTAAAATAGATTATGGCCAACCAAAATCAAAGTACGGTTTCCTACGCATCCCAAACATGAAGAGTTCACAATGTGTAGACGACGAACCCCAAAGGTAACCAACAACCCTAGGGAAAAATAAGGGGAAAGGGAAAGAAGGGTAAGCGGGGTAATGATAAAAAGGCTGCTAACAATGCTGGTGAGGGTAAAAATGAGAAGAAGATGGTTAAGTTCCCATGTAATATTTTCATGGACGATCACCTGACTCATCAGTGCCCTCATATGGAGGAAGAACATATTGTTTTGGCACAAAAACATCCTACTGTGTTAACTAACCCTTTCCCTCAGGGGAATAATTTGACGTAGGATTCTTCATCCACAAACATGCCTGGGGGAAATTAGGGTTCCCCAACACTTAATGCTAAAACTAGAGCCAAAAATGTGTACATGATGAGATTGGATGCTCATCTTCAGATGAGGGATCATGATTATGGAATGCATGAATCTGTTGAGAAGGGAAAAAAATCGTCCAACCCATTTCCTCCTCTTCACATTTAGAAGAAAATGGGAGAAACTAATACTCGCATCACCAAAGGTTCCTTTAAGAAATCTTCTCATAATCCAAATGCAAGGGTTTCCCAAAACTAATCCATTGTTGAATATCGTGTGCAAACCCCTTGTGCGATGTCTTCCCTAGAGGTCCTCTAGGGTTTCTCCTCCCAGAGAAAAGAATTATTGTCTACCTTAGGTGCTTTTGAGCCAACTTACTCGAGATCTATTATTTTTTACACTTCCAATTTTAAACCTCATTTACCTTACCACGTCACTTTCCAGATAGTAGTGGTTTACGCTGTGAAATCGTTAACAGGAAATATTTTTCATACTGTGGGAGACGAGGGTGTATCCACTTGTGTTATGTCATTAGCATGTTGGAAGGATATTGGTCAACTTGTGTTGTCTTTGTCTCCTACGTTGCTAATTTCATTTGAAGACCATTCTTTTAGACCACATGGAATAATCCCCTCCTTCCCCATGCATTTGGAGGGAAAAATTGTGTGTGTCAAGGTTGAAGTAGTCGATGTTCCCCTCGACTACAAATTTTTGTTGGGTCAAAGTTGGAATTACACAATGACAACAGATGTATCCTCTGCTTTTCATGTATTATGATTTTGTCATGAAGGTAGGATAGTAACCGTTGATCAATTGTCTTTCACTCATGCCGACCCTTCATCGGGGGAATTCATGTTCCCAATGTATGATAACCCGCAACAAGGTACCGTCAATTTAGGTGTTAGACTAATTCCATATTTGATGGCAACTTCTGACTTTCTTCCACCTTCAAATGATGTTAAGTTTGTTTCAGTTGTCCCTGATCATTCCAAGGCCATGATTCTCCAAGTAGCTACATTTCAAATGAATTATTTGGAGGATTTGTGGCCTTTAACTTCCTCATCGAATTCAATGGAATGGGTAGGGAATCCTAGGATGGTGATTCCCCTATTTGCTGCTGAGGTTGCATACAAAATTTTTCAAAAAACCTCGGTCAACTCTGATCCAACTCCCCCTCGAGAGATCGATCCAGTTTTAGAGCCAACTTGGGATTAATACTCTCCTACTTCGCATGATCCTTTGGATTTGGTCTTGCCTTATGATGATGAAATTTTAGAGGCAATGACTAGTCTGGAAAAACCTTGGGATGATCTCCATGATAGATCTCCATTCATGGTCGCAGGAGAGCGAAGTAGGAGATTTTACTACGACCATGAATGGATATGTCGCTTGTCATGTTAATCCTTTAGAAATTCAATGAGTATATGCCAAAGGAAACATGGCGAGTATAGGTGAGACGATTCCAATTGAGATCTCCAAGACCCCTGGCGTCGTTGAAAATGTCTTCATCAGAGTGGATTGTTCCCTCAAGGAGATTAAAGAGTATACTAAATTATTTAAGAAATTTCATGACGTTTCCTCCTGGTCTTATGAGGAAATGCCAGACATTGACCCTCATATTGTTGAACACAAAATTTAAATTTAGCCTGATGCTAAGTCGGTTCGGTAGAAGCTTCGCCCAGTTAACCCTCGAAAGGAAGCGATTATTAAATTAAAGGTAGAGAAACTGATCAAGGTTGGTTTCGTCTACCCTATTCAATTAACGAAATGGGTGTCAAATATTGTTCCTATAAAAAAAAATCAAGGTACCATTCTAGTGTGTATGGAATTTTGCGATCTGAACAAGGCATGCCCGAAAGATAACTTTCCTAGCCCATTCATTGATCAGATCATCAATGAATGTGTGGTTTGTGAAGACTTTTCCTTTATGGACATTTTCTCAAGGTACAATCAAATTCACATCAAACCCGAGGATCAACATAAGACTACTTTTATATGTCCTTGGGGTACCTTTGCATATAATAAAATTCCTTTTGGCCTTAAAAATGTTGTAGCTACTTTTTCAGTAGGCCATTTCATTCACCTTTCATGATCCCAAACATAGAGTCAAGGCATATCTTGATGATCTTGTGTCACATTCTCGCAAGATTTTTTATCATCCCGCTCACTTTCGCTTGATCTCTTAGAGGTGTTGCTACTACATGATTCGTTTGAATCCCAACAAGTGTAGTTTATGTTTTATGTCAGGACGTTTATTGGGATTTATCATGTCCAACAAAGGGATCATGGTTGATCCTCTCAAGGTTGAGTAAATATTTCAATTTCCTCCCCCATGCACAATTTCGTAGCTTCAACATCTCCAAGGAAAAGATAACTTCTTATGGAAATTTATTACCAAATATGTCGAAATAACTAAAGGGTTCATGTGTCTTTTTAAGAAAGGGGTCCCATTATTTTTGTATGAAGTGTCTCAACTCTCTTTCGAAGAATTGAAAAGTGCGTCGATGGCTGCCCCTCTAACCAGCCCTCCTAATTATGGCAAGGATTTTGTATTATATTTACATGTAGGAGAGTCTATCATCAGTATGGTCTTTGTTTAGGAGGATTACATGCTCCATGAACATGTTATCTACTACCTTAGTTGAGTCTTAGTCAGACTAGAACTCAACTATACTCATGCTGAGAAGCTGGATTTGGTAGTTGTCCACGGTGTCCAAAGTTTTCATCATTATATTCTACTCCGTAAAACCACTGTCATGGCCATTGTTAATCCTTTTTAGTATGTTTTTACATGACGGGTCATTGGTAGGAATATTAGTTTTTGGATCTTTATTCTTCAAGAGTTCAATTTGGAATTTGTTTCGTCAAAGTCCAAGAAATATTTGGTTTTTGTAGAGTTAATATCAAAACTTCCAATTCAGAGTGGCATAGATATGCCTAAGGATTTTTTGATCAATGATGATATATTCCTTATTAAATGTTTTGACCCTTGGTATGGATATATTCTGGTGTATCTTCAAACTCTGAAGTGTCCTCCTTATTCTTCTCATGATGAGCGTCGATGGATATGACATCGAGAATGAAGTTATATTATCCTAGATGGCACTTTTTATCATCGAGGCTCAACTTCATTCTCGATCCTTTCCTGAATCATGTGGAGGTAGATCTTGTGCTTAATGATTTCCACACTAGAGCATGTGGCGTTCACTCTTATGGGATGGATACCGCTCATAAAATCCTTCTTTCTAGATACTTATGGCCCTCGTTACTCAAATATTGTATAGAAGCGGTGAAGAAGTTTCATTTGTGTCATATATTCTCTGGGAAGATGTAGGGAAACCCTGCTCTTATGTTTCCTGTTATTGTGGGTTGTCCCTTCACTAAATGGGTAATTGATTTCACTACATGCCACCCAACTTCTTCTAGGGAGAATTGTTATATCATCGTGGCAGTATAATACTTCACCAAGTGGGTTGAATCCATGCCAACATTTAGCAACGGTGGAGAAATGGTCGAACCCTTCTTTTTCAACCAAATCATTGCTAGGTTCGGTATATCAAAGGATATTTTCACGGACCATGGAAGTCATTTCTAAAATAATATGATGAAGGATTTAACATCAAAGCTAGGGTTTAAACAAGAAATTGTGTCACCCTATTATCCATAAGTGAATGGTCAAGTGAAGGCTATCAATAAGTCTCTTAAGACCATTCTCTAATGAACAGTTAATTTGGCCAAATCGAATTGGCATTTGATGTTGTGCTCGACACTTTGGGCATATTGAACTTTCGTTAAGACTATTACAAGATTCTCTCCTTTCCAACTAGTTTATGGGACAGAGAAAGTATTTCCTTTTGATTGTCATATTCCTTCTCTTAATTTGGAAGTGGAACTACTTCCCGACACAACTGCTCTTCAAGAGCATCTTCTCTATCTCGATTAGCTCGATCAACAACATCGGGATGCATCCTTGGCTAACGTACTTCACAAACATCACTTCAAGTGTCAGTACGATCATTTCTTTCACCCTAGGGTCTTCTCCGAAGGTGATCTTGTTTTGGTCTATGATCAAGATAAATATCCCTCGGGGGTAGGCAAGTTTAAACCTATGGGGTTCGAGCCATTTATTATAATGATTTTTTTGGAAATAGGAGCTTACGTGTTGGTTGAATTTGAAGGCAATATGTTTCTCGGGCCCATAAATGGGATTTATTTAAAGAAGTATTATATTTAGGTTGGTCACCTAAGTGTGACTTCTTGTATATAGTGTATATATTGTATCTAAATTTTCTTTTTGTTTTATGGATTATAGTTTATTGTTCCTCTGCATTGCAGTAGATGTGAAGTGAATCTAAGGTTTATGTTGGGTTTGCGGATGGTGTTATCCCACCCAATCAAAGGTTTTCTTCTGCAGCTTGGGTGATCTTCACGCCCACTGACCAATTGGTATCTTCTGGAGGCACTTGTCTAGGAGAAGCAACCAATAATGTTGTGGAGTATAACATTGTAATAAAACTGCTACATGATGCCTTATCACTTAGTATTTCTCACCTTCGGGTTCATTTAGATGCTCAATTGGTAGTGTCGCAGTTAAATGGAGTATACCACATCCACGATCCCACCTTGCACTAACGATTCCTTAGGGTACACCTATTATAACATTATTTTGATTATCTTACATATATTCATGTTCCTAGATGCTCTTATCAATTAATTGATACATTGGCAAATCATGTTTTAGATTGTCATCTTTCATGCACATAAATATAAAACCACACAAACATACAGAAATGTAAATATAATTGGACATAATGTATTTACTCTATAAGGAAAAAATGATGTATATATATATATAATATGCCCAAAAATGTTGTCACGGTACAATATGTAGGCCATAAAGCCTCAAAACGTATCAAGCATACATTGTCGGGTTTAAGCCTTCAATACATATGGGAGATACAAAAATGGGTTCCCTCAACATGCATAATGTCCAATACTAATCTAATCTCTAGGCCTATTAGCCCTAGTATAGTACACTACGACGTTGGCCAGATGCCTGAATAACTGGACCCATTCCCTCGGGACTCCCACTACATCATTTTGCATGGATTGTGGCAGATCCTTGATATCTACCATGGGAACGCTATAGGTGAGGGTTGTCATGTTCCTCTCTAAACACCTCAGTACTATCTCATCCTCCACTGACAATGGCCCTTCCTCTATTGCAGATCCTCTTGCATGGATCTGCTCTCGAGGACAACGCCTAGTCCGAGGGAATTTCACTAGTTACATTGGTCCCACGTATGTACATAACAAGTTTTAAGTTAGTACTATGATGTTACTTAAAATATGTTTTCTTTTTTGTTATAAAATTGAAAAATTAAAAAATGTGAGTATGTACCTCTATCACCACGTGCTGCACCAAGGGGAATGGGCATGTATGGGTCTCTCAAGAAGCTAATACCCGCATATGGGTAGTCCTCTATGGAAGGAATCTAGCATTTCCACCAATCAAAGAACTTGTCATCATAGGACTCATGTACCCCTCCTCCTCCCTGGCGGGACATCAAAGAGACCCATCTACACAGTGATGGAAAAGAGGCTATGTGTCCCCTCACACCCTCCCTCAGGCTCATCCCTGAAACTCTTTCAAATAATAATGCACACAACATTTTCCCAAATCGAAATTTTTTCTTCTACCTCAACTTGCACTCTGTCAGCTGAATTTTCATGTAATTGAGCATAGTGGTGCTCCAATCAAATATAACCGATTGTAGACACTACATTGTAAACTTCATCTGGGCTTGAGAGGCTTGATGTTGAGAAACAAATGCTATCATATTCCCATTCATGTATATTACCACTCTCAAACTCATATTCTCGATCTTTTGTATCGGAATTTGAGAGCCCACCTTCTTTGTGTCAGCCTAACAATACATATCAATGTAGTGGGATATGTTATACGGAATAGGAGGGAAAGTATCCAATTTTATTGGTTCGCCCCTCGTAGAGAGACCAATAAAGAATTAAATGTATTCAATAGTTGGTGCTAATGATTGGCCTTCTATCATAAAGGCCTCTTTATCTCGGTTCCAATACTCTACCAGATGGTTCAAAAGTCTTGGTTGATATCTCATAAGTGGATAGTAGAAGAATTTCCATAATCCACACTGTTTAAGTGTAGCCACAGCCTCTGGGTTGCCCTCAACCATTTTTTCTACCTTTTCATGTCCCCTTTCCCTCCAACGCACATACATCCTGAGTCATGCAAACCATTTTGGGTGTTACTGTTTCTTTCTTTTCAAATTTTTTGAGCATGTATGCACCCTTTTTTTAATAACAATCGTTTATGTATGCTTATTGAGAGTGTTTCATCCTACGTACATACGCACGATGAATTTGAAAAACGTGCATACATGCAAAATCATGTAAAATTTTGGAGCATGTGACCCCCAAATCCTTCTAAAAATAGAAATGAATGGATGGAATTGCAATTAAAGTGAATAAATACTTACTTGACCCAAGAATGTTTTGATTTTTTCCACCAATGTTCTCCAAATGTCCAATTGAAGGAAGAGGTTTTTGACTAGTTTTAGGAATTTTCAAAGTGCAATGGTGAAAATGACCCCTTTCATCTCTATTTATAGACTTTTTTACCATGTTTTGACCTGGTTTGACCTTGAACTCTTCCCTTTCTGTCTCTCGGTGGATGTTTTGGTTCTTCTTGTTGGTCTTTTGGTTTTTTAAACATCTTATTCCTTTGGTTTTGCTATTTTTGATAGATGGGTACTACTTATATCATCCTATGACGAAGTTATGATCTCACCATTTTCATGTAGGATGGGTTCTCACCACCTTTCATTTTGAAATCTATTGACGATTGATTTCCACTTTTCCATAGGATCAAACCCACCGAAGTGTAACATAGAACTTTCCATGATACTTTATAAGTGTCGTAATTAGGTGGTAGAGCCTTCCTCTCCATGGATGCCTTGGGTAGATCCTTGTGTTGCATTTTGGCGTCCATGTTGTGAGTTTCCTGTAGTTTTGGGAGTCCTATTTTAGCCCCATCATGACTATGGTTGTAAGCCTCATTTCTCTAATCAAATGACATTTTCTGACTTCAACCCATGGGATTCCCCTAAAGCATGGTTTGTTTTCTTTCAAGATCATTTAAACTATGAGAGTGACATCTAGCGAGAGATTATTTATCCTTTTTGGCCTCGCTTAGATTACATATGAAAAGGATCCCCTTTGGAGTCCCCCTTAAGCTCTTTTCAGACTCCCTAAAATTTAAAAGATTATTAAACAATCTTGTTTCCCTTCACGGTCGTCAAATTAAAATATGAATGCACATCTGTCTAGTGATAGTTTACCCCTTTTTTGGTTTGAATGGATAATTGATGAAAGAGGTATGTCATAGGAGCTACGATTTTCTAGGTGATTTTTCTCATGTATAAGTTTACCCCTTTTTCGGGCCCGAGGAACTAAAATTACGAAAAAGGGCCATTCTCGTTGGTTTTGGTTTATATATTTTTTGGGCCTTGGAGATTATTTACAAAAAAGGACACCCCTAGAGTATTCATTAATCCCTTTCAAACTCCCTAAACAAGAAAATATTGTCGATTGACTTTGTTTCTTTCACACTCATTAATAGGTCATGAAAGAACATCTATTTGGCATAAGTTTAACCCTTTTTATGACCAATAGATTAACTAGGAAAAATAAATAACGCAGGGGATATGTCCCGTCGAGAGAGTTTTCTCAGGTATTAGTTTATCCATTTTTCATACCTGGGGAACTAAATTTTTTAAAAAGGAACTATATTTATCCTTGGTATAAGTTTAAAACTTTTCCTGGCCTTGGAGACTCAACTTACAAAAAAGCTGCACATCGGGAGATTCGTCTCGCCAGACGAGTATTCCCAAGTATTGTTTTATCCTTTTACGGGCTTGGGGATATAAATGTACTAAAAATAACACTTTGGAGTCTTCTTTAGTGTTTTTCAGAGTCTCTAAAAGTGAAAAACCACCGATCTTACCTTCTCTGGGCTCATTAAACCTTACATTGAAGCAGTCTTGTTGTGTCATTCTGTAATCCCATCGCATGTCTCATTCTTGCATCTTTGTCCTAATGTCAGATCCATTTTGATATTACTAAACCTTTAGATAATTCCTTAGGTGTAATACTTGTATCATTTTTTCCTTTGCGATCTCACAACTTGAACCATGGAGGAATTTTCCTGAGTATCCTTATCCTGCACTTTCCTTTTCCCTGAGTATCACTATGTTCCATGCGCTTGGAACTAGTTGCTTTCCCACAACACTCATTCATCCTTTGTAAAGTAGCATTATTTTATTCATTTTCAAGCTCGTTAAATATGTGAAAAAGATAAAAAAACAATCAAATATTCCAAAAAAAGGGGATGAAGAAATATTATCCTTTGTTGGCAACAATCTAGTCACCCTTGGACAAAGCACATCCTTCACTTTGTTCTGCAAGCATTGAGATTTTGTATTGCCTTAGGAAGTTGTTCTCCTTACATAAAGCTATTTCCACCTTCATTTGGTTACTCTTCCAAACATATGGAGAGTTTGTGGTGCCTCATGTGCCATAGACTTATGTCAATAACATGTTTCCTGAGTCTTTCCATATACAGTTGTCTTGTCCAAGGGAAAGTCTAGAAGTCGGAGTTAGCCATTCTTCGATAAGTCTCTTGACCTTCATGAGTGAGCCATCCTGAGATTCCTGTCAAGTTCACATTCAGAATCAATGAAGTTCGGTGCTTGATGATTGAGGTCCTACAGTCATTCCACAATAGCTTGTTGAATACCTCAGAGTAGTGAGTATTACACTCCCATTATAATCCTACCTAAGTTTTGAAGATATTGAAGTTTCTTCTCGAATTATGAAGTTATCATTTCCAACCATAGGAATTCATGCCTCTTGAAGATTCATATGATATTGTAAATCTTCCGATCATTTTGAGATGCAGATCCACTATGTATTATTTGTGGCTACTCTTTATATTGGAATACACATTGGTCATGTAGCCATTATTACTATGTATGACATGGATCTGCAGTGTAATTGATTAGTAGCCATGCTTATTTTGTCTTGAGCATGGGTATGTCTTCCTTGATAATTATTTTTATATTGTAAATGGCGTGCTCAAGAATACTCGTTTTGGATTACTCGACTCTAGTTCCTTCAAACTTTATTAAATATGTTGTAATGTATTTCATCCATCATTTGATCTTATGAACTCACACATTTAGGGGAATCTGTTATAACTCAAAATTCCCCTACTATGCATTTTCGATGTTAGCCTACTCATTCACACATCTGGCAAACCGTCTTGCTAGAGTTCCTCTCAAAAACACTTTTTTGTATGGTGTACGTGCCCTGATACATATGAAGAGCACATACATACACTAACTACATACCTAAAATCTTGCATACATACACTAGTTGCATACCTGAAAGCTTGCGTACATACCCTAACTACATACTTGAAAGCCTGTGTGTACTCTAAAACATTGCAAAACAAAATCAATTATGTTCTTTTTGGTGGAGTTTACGGACTATTTTAGGATGAAAAACCATTTTACCTCTTGTATCCCTTTTGAAAACTGAATAAGCATCATTACTCCATATAAAAAGGGCCCTACGGGGGTCATTTGGACATATGAAAGAAGAGGCAAGTGAACTCTGCCAAAATTTCTCCCTTGTATTCCAAGCCCTTTTGCATCCTACTCTGAGTTTCATCCTCAACATTCCCTACCAGCCATCCTCCTTATATAATCCATCCCCTTTCCCTATATTGGCATGTTGGTTGTGAGGATAGCATATTGGAAATAATGCACTTGGAGTCAAAGTTGAAGAACCCAGGAAATGTTCGTGGAGCGGCGCCAACAAAATTCAGGTTGTAACTTCCAATTTTGTTATTAATAAAAGAGAAATGTTATTTTCCTAGATATGTATGTCTTTATGTTCCGTTTTATAAATGATTTTCATGAATATATCTATACTTTTCTATGATCTTGATAGTTATGCATATGTTGTCATAGTTTGTTCTATAAAATTGTTTTAGGTTGGCTTTGGGAGGAGGCCTACAATATTGGGACGGACAACATCGATAAGGGATCTACAACAGTCGGAAGGACTCAAGGTACATATTTCGATCTTCTCTCCCTTCCATTAATTATCATTAGGTCTTGTTGAATTTGGGAAGAATAGAATCTTTTCTATCTTTTAAGGTGTCAAGGCTCTTCCTAATCACTAGACCCGGATTAGAGGGATTTTTCTCCATAACAAGCATGCCATGGTAGCCCTTAATCCTATTGTTTTATGTTTATTTCTAAACAAAAATCCTTGTTGGAATGCATCATATATGAAATATTGAACAAGAAATACCATTAATAAAAAATATTTGTGTTTTAAAATAATAGTTTCAAAGGAACTGGAAATTTTGTTTGTTAAATTTTTTCAAAGAATGGATTTAAAAAAATAAAATTACTAGAAGTATGGATAAATTATAAATTTTGATTTCGAGTGTTTAAATTTCTAAGAAAATTAGAAGCATTCCATGGTTTTTTAATAGAGCCACAAAATTAAATAAAGGATTGCAACGTAGGAACAAAAACGATGGTTTCAAAAGTGACCCTTGTATATGGTTTATTAAAATCCAAAGTGGTTGTTGATTTTTTTATAACATGCACTAATTTCAAATTGTCACTCAAATATTAACTTAAAGGAATGCATGACAGCTTAAGGATGCAAATCTTGGTGGATTAATGATGATTTTAGCTTGAATTTATTTCAAAGACAAGGATCTCATGACAATAAAATCATCTTCCAAATAAACATGATTATGAAATCCATGGAGTGTTCTCATTGTAAGGTGGTGCATATTTGAGTCTTTTCATAACATTTTTTCTAGATTAAATTTGCTTAAGGATGGGTGCAACATAATATGGTCTCTCATGATGTGTTAGTGGCAATGCAAACATGGAAAACCAACAATATATTAACTTGGAGGGATGATTCGAACGTACTTTCACAATGAATTTTAATATGGTGTTAAAATATGAAATGTAAGAAAATGAAATAGATTTTCATATATATAATTTATATTTAAATAAATTGTGTATCACTAAGTGAAATTTAATTTTTCCTATGAAAAATATAATCCATATGTTTCAATTAGTGTTGAGTGTGTGTGTGTGTGTGTGTGTGTGTGTGTGTGTGTGTGTGTATAATTCATTGTATCCTTAAATTGCAAGGCCTTACGTTAATGTTGGGTACAAGGGTATTAACATTATCAAATAATTTTTTATTTATTTTTAGATTGTAGGTCTCTACTAGTGAAACATATAGCTTATTTTTAAAAAATGTTATAGAAGAAATAAAAGAGGTATGTATTTTAAGATTCTAATATATGTCAAGAAAAAAATATATCAAAAATAGCAAACAATATTGTTTTAAAATAAATAAATGTGTGTGTGTGTGTGTTTAGAATAGGCATAATCGAATCTATATGTGTTTGTAGTTTATATCGATCAATGCTTCTTCTTTGTTTTCATAACCCCTACCTTCAGAGTACCTCTACTTCAAGTTTATAATCTGTTAACGCTTTGTAAATTCCCAAAGGTTGTCAGGAAAGAAGAAATCTACAAGAGGTAACTTTATCCAACCACTTTGAAACTGGAATCTAGCCCTACCAATTTTAGAGAGGGATCTCTCTGTATGATTTAACTATGTTCTATCCTTAAGATATTAGGCTAGTTATATAAAATAAGATTAACTGGTTTGTTGTTTTTATTGAGCTGGATGAAGGGGCTTTATGCATCCACTGGGCTATGGGGTCTGTATTATAAAGATAGAAATCTAAACCAGGAACAAAAGATTATTTTCACAGGGAAAGAAAATGCATTCGTTGGATTCTTTTAGCAGTAAAATGATGAATAGAAGAAAGGTGAGGATATCAATTAAAGCAAAGAAGCATTTAAGAATTTATTCACTATAATATCAGAAAATAAACATTTAAATCTTTCAAAGTTTGAAACAGGGTATACAAAGATAAATCCTGCAACATGCATTACTTTTAAAAAGATTTAGATTAGAAAACAATATGACAACTAAGCAAGAAGAACATTCAACATAGAAAAGAAAACATAACAAATCAATAACACACAAGAATCCTGTGAAAACGACTCTTTGTATTAATGGAAGATCTCTTGATAAAAATTACAGTCTTGTAGCTTGCAAGGCGTAAAGATAAACACTCAGTACTTCAAAGTTTGAAGTATTTATAATCAAAATTACATATGACCCTGTCATTAAAGATCAGGATGTGGAAAATCTAAATTTAGCTAACTAACTTAACAAGATACAAAAATTTAGGAAAGTCCTTGATGACGTGTTGAAACTTCATGCTGATTTATGGGGTGAACCATTGGTGAGGCCTCTACATGACCTCGTCTGACTAGATAGTTGACTAGGCTTGGACACCTCATCGCCTACTCGATCAGACTGCATAACTCTTCCCAACGAAGGTTACTAGGAACGCTGACTTTGAGCAATCTTCGGTATACTTCATCCATCTCCGTGTACTTGGAAAAAGTTGTCTTGATGATGAAGATGTACTGGATCTCATGCTGTACACTGATGTCTAAATATAAAGCATGTAAGAATGCCTTTCCCATGATACTGCCTTGTATTCTTGAGAATTTTGAGCTATCCTTAGCCACAATGGATAGTTTCTTTTTGTAATCGACAAGCGTCATTAACTTGTCATTTATAATTCTCAAACTAGGAAGGCCTTTCTTATGAAGAGCTTTGATCTTGCTGAAAAATCTTTGCACTCCTGCATCCATGGTCTGGACCTTTTCCTCCAGCTGTAGAATCAGTCCTTTCTTGGTCAGGACCCTCTTGACCTCAAGGATGGTCTCTGACTTCTTTGCACCAGTTCATTTTTCTCGAACATGATTTGTATCATCGACCATATTTCATTCATGGACTTGGTGATATCCATCCAGACACTTTTTTTGACCTCAGCAAGTGTTTTGCCTGCCAGTGTTTGCTTCTGAAGCTGTTGCAATTCTTGTTTTAGCTGGTCTGATGTTTGTTTCTCCTTGGAGTAGCTGGTTTGGTAAGAAGACTTGAGTTCCTGAAGGTTCTCAATCTCCTTTTTGAGTCTGCTAATTTATGTCTCTTGAAAATTCATCTCCTCCATGGATTTATCCAGTTCAATTGTTTTCTCCAGAGCTGTTAGTGGAGTTGCCGAGGAAATTTATGCTACATATGTTGTGCTCACTCCTGTGAGTGGAACTGCACTCAATGGAATGACATCCATGGGCTTTGACTATTCCTTCTCTTTCACTAGTTTTTCCAATTCGGCTTCCATTTCCTTCAACTGTGCATTCTGCTCCATGATGAGCTTGAGCATCTCATCCTTTTCCCCTTCTGTGTCCGCTATTTCCTTTGACTGTGAATCTTTTGTTGGTGGCAATTTCAACGATTTCCTCAGAGATGCTATATCGACATTTTTATTTTTAAGCATCTCCTCTGTTGCTTTCACATTCGAGGGATCATATTCGATCTTGAGGACTAGTTCCTCCAACGTCTTAATCATGTTATCCTTGGAAAAGGATGATATTTTTTCTAACTTTAGCTGCATCTTGACATTGTTCAGAGATACTTGTAACTTGGAGGTAGCAGTGGAAGAACGTGCTAATGTGGAGAACACCATTTCTCTAGTTTGCTTGTGCAGATCCATTTGATCAACTGGATGCACATCGTTAGTCTGAAATTTGAAAGTTTCCCTCTTGTAATCGGTGATTACTTTCTGGTCTGGCACCTGTGCTTGCAGAAATTCCATGTGCATTCTACCCTTCTCAATATCGAATGCATACAATAGTCTGTGTTGTGCAGTTGATGTTTGCTTCCAGAACTGAGAATATGTGTTGTTGGTCAGCGTCTGATTTTTCTTTTTGATCAGATCATACTTCTAAAAAATACTCAATTTCGGTCCTATTTTGCTCGGTTGGTTGACTGGTGGAGTATCTGTAGGCTTCTTTGGCACCACTATAGTCATGATTTGTTTATTGTTTGTACTAAGGAGCGATCGATCAACCTCCATAGTTGTAACAGATTGAATTCCCTTTTCACCAGCCGTGTTGGGTGCCTGACTAGTTTTCGGCCTCTTGGTGTGTAATTGGAACTCTTCGGATGATACTTCAGTGATGGAAGGTGGAGTGTCCTTCCTAGGCCTTTTCTCCTTGGGAGCCTATGGTGTAGTCGTTTGTGAGATAGTGGCCGAAAGGTCCTGTTGTTCTGTCTCAACCAGAGTGTTTGGCTCCCATTCTGTCTGTTTGTCGAACTTCTCTATCTCAGGCCTAGATGTGTGGACATATGGGATATTCTTATTCTTAATGCTCATCTTTGAAATTATCCTGCAGGGATCATAATGCCATATGAACCTAACAAAAATATTCATCTCCTTTAACAGTCTATTTGCTTCCTCCCCAGCGCCTCAACTATTGCAGGTGAATGACCCGATTTGCCCTTTCATTCTGAGTTGTTGCTTCTTCTTCAGAGACACGAAATGTATGTTATCTGAGTTGATCATCTACCTTATGTACCCCAGGGAAAATATCCTCATGGGTAGATACTTGGGTAACTTGTACGGAGCCAATTCGCACACGTACACTCTGATCTCTATGTGGTCCTAGTACAGGTACCAGTCTCCCAATTTTGCAAGGTATGAAAGGTGTAAGATCATCTAAATTTCCTCATTTATTCTCAGCTCAGGTCTTCCACTGAGCATTCTCACCACAGGATGGTATAACTACTCAATAAATTGTTTAAAGATGAATTATGTAGAGTTGTGTCTGAGTAGCGACATCCACGCTGTCACCGCCTGTGGCCTCCCATCCTTGTCCATCTTCTGCATAGAAAAAGAGAATTTGTCCGCTTGAAAGAATAAGAACATGTAAGCCAGTATTGAGGAATACCGAAAGATGCCTTCCATGGCAAATTTTGAGAATTTCTCATGAATGCTATCTTCCAGGAAAGTGTTGTATTTGAACTGAGTGGTGGGTTTCTCATCTGTGGAGAAGATGGACAGAAAACCCAATATGGGTTCATCCACCCACTGATTCAAAAAATACCCAAGGAGGGCACAGAGCAACGAGATGACCTGGTTTCCCTTCACTGAGAACAGGGATGAAGGATACAGGGGATTTGTAGTGGGGAGCTGAGTAGCTTGTGGGAGAAAAATTTCGAAGATTTGAGCTCTTTGGGGGAAAGATAATTTCTGATACAGTTCTGTGATAATTTCAAGATTGAACGGTGAGACAGATTCGGCTCTGGGTATCTGCATCATCTGGTCAATGGTTTCGGGTGTAATGAGGAAAAGAATTTCCCCTGATGAAGAAACTATGGCTCTCTGGTCAGGGAGTTAGTGAGCCTGACATTTGAGGGCAAATTTGGGGAAATGGTGAACCTGGGGGAAAATATACAGGGGAAGGTTTGACTCCCAAAGCCCAATTTCGTCGCTCTGGTCAAGGAAAACCTCTTTGAGCCATGACTGCAAGTCTGTGAATTCAAATTCTCATTTGGTGTCTATGATTAAATGGTATTTGTCGGCTAGATGGATCCTGTCGAGGTCGACAGGGGACGGGAGGAAAGGATTTTCCTCATCTTATGTTCTTTTTTATTTTGGTGCCATCACTATAACAATACCTACAAGTAAAACAAAAAGGTTAGCGTGGATGATGGTTGTGTTGGGCGGCTGACTATAACGGAGAGGAAAACAGGGAAAAAATTATATGGTGTGACGACAGGGTGAATGATGAGGGAAAGAAGGGTGAAGGTAGTTTTTGAGTAAACAGATACCCGTTGGGCGTGGGAGACAGGTCAATAGGTTTACAGATAAGTTAGCCAAGAATAAATGGCCAACGGGTCGTTTAGAGTGTGAGATGGCAGGTGAAAATGACTGAAGAATACGGTTGGGCGACGTGGCGGGAGTTGATTGGAGAGTAACCATGGTGAGAGGACTTGTAAAGGGAGAACACGGGGAATGGACTGATAGAGTAATGAGACGTGACCTCTAGGGGAAAAACATGGATAATGACATCATGGGGTGACAATGTATGTCAGACCGCAGGAGGCGGTGGGATCCAAAACCAATGGATTCTCGCCACGTATAGATAAGGGGCCCGCCAGAAAATAATCTATTCCGGACCCCCCCCCCCCCTCCATTAAAGATATATCGATCGGGGGGGTCTGAAAAACACCATGAGCCATTGATTTGCGTACTTTCTTCTCAACCATATATCTGTGGGTGATGTTTAGACTTCACTCCAGACCCCCCCCACCATTAAAAGCAGAACAGTCAGGGGGGGTCCAGAATCCAATCTAGGCCATGGATCTAGGTGGTAACATCTGAGTCGTTCATATACGTGCCTTTGTTATCTCTGATTCGAGAACCCCCCCCCAACCGTTAAAGGTAGAACGGTCGGGGGGTCCGGAAATATTTTTCAACTATAGATCTAGGTGCCCACTCTCCGGCCATTCATTTATGCGCTATGCTTAACTATGAGCGCGATGACATATGTGCTCCAAAAAACATAGGATAAGTGCATATCGTGATTTTTCCCAAGATTTTCCATGTTTTTATCACCAAGGGGTTAGACATCAAACCTTTTAAACCTCAAAGATATGGTTCAACATTGATCATCATGCTTGTTTTATTGAGATAAAGCAAACTACCCTATGCTCTAACCTAATTACCTATGAGAATTAGCCCAGATTAAACTGTTGGACTAAGAAATTACTCTACCCTGGGGTTATCTGACCACGATTAGGTAGTTTGGTCAAATTTATTCACTAACTAACCTAAATCAGTTAGCTAAGATTAAACAGTTTAGCCAAGCTTATTCACTACTCCTATCAACATCAATTTAAAAGAACTTGGCCATGCTTGAAAGGTATGGACCAAGTCATTGTTATTGCATGGGGTTGTATTGAATTTCTTTTATGCCCTCTTTTATTCTTTTTCTTCTTTTCTTTTTCTTTTTTCTTTTTCTTTTCTTTTTCTCAAATTATTTGCAAAATGGAAAATCATTTGATAAACAAAAACACTAAAGAGATAACATTTCAGTCACCAGTTGATCTTATAAATTATAGGGTTATAACAGTGGCTCCATATGGGGATGGTACTCTCCTTGTGAAGTGCCAAGAATCCTGATTCCTGATGTTTTGAAAAACTTTCTCCATAGTTGTCTTTGTTGCTTGATTGGTTTTATTTTTGAAAACTGGAAGACAATGTTCAGTGGCTTAGGGCCTTCTCTGTGGGCTTCAACCATCTGATCAAATTTATTTCACTCAAAAACTTGTAAACAAAATGAAAATGGTTTGTACAATGGAATAGTGTGACTGCAGGTCCCTATTGAGGAGGTGAATAGTGCTTCAGCATGATGCCATTTACAAGTCCTCCTGGCAGATTGGTCCCATCGCTGTTGTTGAGAAAGAAAGAATTATTTCCTCTAAATGATTGAATTATAAAAGGCCCCTTCCATAGACTGTCGAATTTTACATGCTTCCCCTTATCCTCATTTCGGGCATCCCATCTCAGAACCAAGTCACCTAGCTCAAAGTCATCTTCTTTAGTTCTTTTGTCAAAGATCTTTTTAATGCTCTCTTGGACAACCTGAGTTTTGTTGTATACTTCTTCTCTGGACTGTTGTAAATGGATCATATGGTTTATCCTTCTTTGGGAGTCGTTCGGCTCAACTTGCATCTCTTGCAGCAATTTCATGACATGAACTCCTAAGGAAGTGGGTGGGAAAAACTGCTTCAGTGCCATAGACCAGCTGATATGGTGACATACCAATTTACCTCTTGGTGGTAAGTCTATCAGCCCATAGTGCGAAAACCAGCTTGTTATGCCATGAATTTTTGTTTCCTTGCAAAGTCTTCTTAATAATGTTCACCAGGGTCTTATTGGATGACTCCACCAACCCATTTCCCTGAAGGTAATAAGTTGTGGAATGACCCAAACCAATATGATATTGGTTGCAAAAGTCTATGAGCTTCTTATATCGGAAAGCAGCTGCATTGTCAGTTATAATCTTTCTAGGACATCCAAAACAAGACAAGATATTATTTTCAAGAAATTTAATAATGACAGAATCATTAGCTTGCCTACTTGGTACAACTTCGATCCATTTTGTGAAATAGTCTATGGCAGTAAGAATCCACCTGTGCTGACCCAAAGAGGGAGGATGTATTTCTTCGATAAAGTCTAATCCCCATTGCTGGAAAGGAGCTTCAACAGAGATTTGTTTCAGGGGCAAAGGAAAAAGCTTCTTTTTGCCATCTAAAACCTGACATTTATGACACGAAGTCACTTTCTGATGCACATCAGTGAACAATGTAGGCCAATAGAACCCAACTCTGAGAATTTTATTAGTTGTGGTCTTCCAGCTTAGATGACCACCATAGTCTCCTGCATGAAAATCCTACAATACTTTGTCAGCTTCATCTTTTAATAGGAAATTCAACAAAATACCTCCAGGGTCCTTCCAATATAGATTACCTTCTAAGATGCAAAATTTTAATGCCTTTAATTTCAAAAACCTAGCCTTAGTTTTGGTCAGACCATGGGGAGCTTGTAAGTTATGAAAATCAAATATCAGGTCTGCATACCATTGAGAGTTCAGAAATACCTCTTTCATGCTTGGAGTAGCTTGCTCTCCCTGTTCATCTACTGTAGCTAAGAAATTTATATCAAGATCATGGAAATTGGATTCAGCCATTAACTTTGCTAGACCTTGACTTTGAATCAATTTAGTAGGCTTAATCTCTATGTCATATTCCACAATGACAACAATCCATTTTCCTCTTCGACCGTCTGGGTTGTCCTAAGTTAAAATGTCTTTTACTACCACATTCATAACATAAGCAATGGTGTGGGAATGGAGAATATATACTCTAAAATCCTTTATGGCTTTCACTAGGGAGAAAGATTATTTCTCCATTATTTTATAATTCAAAGTAGAATCTCTTAATGCTTTACTGAAAAAGGCTATGGGCTATTAATACACTTCGTTGTTTTTCTGTAGTAATACTGTTGCAATGGTATGTTCAGAAGCGAAAGAAAAAAGATAAAAATCTTTGGTGAAGTCAGGACTGATCAAGACTGGAGCCTGTGTGAGTGCATGTTTAACATGTTCAAAAGACTATTTAGATTCAGTGTCCCATTTTATTTTTGTGTCCTTTTTTAACATGTTTGTGATGTTCCTGAGAAGCTTGGCCAGGTTAGGTATGAATCTTCTGAGAAAAATTATTTTTCCAATGAAAGATTGTAACTCCTTGATATTCCTTGGGTGTTCTAATTTATGAATGGCTTCTATTCTACTGGGATCTATCTTAATTTTGTCCTTAGAGATTATGTTCCCCAATAGTTTACCTTCCTCTAATCCGAAAAGGCTTTTCTCAGGATTCAGAGAAATCCCAAATTTCCTGCATTTCTCGAATACTCGTCTGAGATGTCTTAAGTGCTCGTCATTGGATTGAAATACACAGTTACGTCATCCAGATAAATGAAAATAAGTTTTCCAAGTTATTCCACAAAAGAAATGTCCATCGCTCTTTGGAAAGTGGCCCTAGCGTTCATCAACCCGAAAGTCATTTTCACGTACATGAAGGTGCCCCAAGGTGTTGTGAAGGTTGTTTTCTCTTGGTCATTTGGGTGAATGAGCACTTGGTTATAGCTTGAGAAACCATCCAGTAAGGAGATTCGACTAGATCCAACTACCTTTTGTAATATGTGGTCCATTTTCGGCAACGGGTAGTTGTCCTTTAGAGAAACTTTGTTCAAGTTTCGAAAATCAATGTAAAGCCTGATTTCCCCAAACTTCTTTCGGGTTGGGACCAGATTTGAAACCCATTTTGAAAATCGTAAGGGAACTATGATTTTAGCATCATACTTCTTTTTAATTTCTTTTTCTATCAGGGGGAGTAACTTGGTATTGATTCTCCTAAGTTTCTATCTGAAAGGTTTTTGATCTTCTTTTATTAGGATTCTATGTTGTATGATGCTTGTGTCATAAGATTTTAAATCTTCATATCCCCAAGAATACACGTCCACATATTCCTTGAAAAGTTCAATGTATTTGAGTTTCTGCTCAGGAGGTAAGGATTTAGAAAGTTTTACTATCGTGGGCTTCTCTTCTATCCCTATGTTAACGTCTTCAACCTCTTTACCACTGGATTCAATTTTTGGTTTTTTAGCTACATCATTAAAATAAAAAAGGTCTTCTAAAGGAACTAAACCCCTAGGTAAAACATTACTCTTTAAATGCAAAATGTCAGATTCTATCTCGTCTTCACCTAACTCTCCTGAATCTATCCTATTTACACTATCATTTCCAAAATCAGATTTATTTACATTTTCATCCTCATTTTCTAAGTCTATGTTTGTACACTCGAAATCATTTTTACATTGTAGAAAATATTCAATTTGGTCATCGTTCCCAAATACCTGCCAGTATCTGATGTTGTCCGGGACAGTTGGTCTGCACTTCACCTCCACTATGTATGGGTGAGTGGAACAAAAAGGTATATTGCATGTATCTTTTGGCGTAGCTAAACCATCTACTAAAATATTCTATCCCTTGGGCATAACCTGTAAATTAACTTCAGTGAAACATTTAAGGGCATCCAAAACAACATTCCTATAAGCTTTGAGACGGGGATGTTTTGCTGCATACTTACCTTTAATTTGTTTGATAATTAATTCAAAGTCCCCTCTTACCGTGATTTGTTTGGCACCAACCTTCTTTAGTAGTTTCAGACCGAGCATCAAAGCTTTGTACTCGGATATGTTGTTAGTGCATTGAAAATTCAGTTTGTAAGAATGGTTTTCCGAATACCTGGATCTGTGATTGTGTAACCAAACTCCTGCTTTAGCTCCTTCTTTACTTACAGCTCCATTGAAGTCCATGCCCCATAAATCTGCTATCAATTCTTCACTTGTCACATTTTTCTTTCTTTCTGCCTCAATGATTTCTTGGCCTTCTTTTGGATCAAGTGCATCTTCTTCCAGCTGATCGATTTTCTCTCCAGTATCACCATCGTTATATAGTATAAAGGAATCCGGGTCAGAATGTGCAGAGTACAGAGGATAATTATGTGGCTTTTCTTGGCTGCTGACCATATATTTCATCAACATCTCTCAGTACAGTCTTCTCTGTTGCCCAAAAACTGGAATGGTGGCATACGATATATCCAACTACAAAGTACCTTTCAACTTGGCCCCCCAATACCTGGACAACAACATACCATATTTCAGGGGAATGTCTACAACCACAACATCCATAACCATGCTTTTTGTCGGAATCTGAACTAGAGTGATACATAAGTCCTTGATCAATCTGATACATCTGACTTTGCTGGAGTCAAAAGAGTGTAAGTCCTTGTAAGGTCTGGTGACCTCGAGTCCTAGTTTTTCCATCACTGCTTTAGGCATCAGGTTCTGGGAAGCACCTGAATCTAACATAGCATTATGCAGAATCAAGTCGTGTATATTGTGGCTTATGTAAAAAGGACCGACAACACCATTGTCAGTTTGACCATCAACTTTAGGGCCAAACAAAAGTTCAGGTTGATCATTGGTAAGATTTACAGTGTCCGAATGATTCGTTGATCCAATAGTTAAGGCCTTCGTTGATACCAGGTTCAATGCTCAGTGCTTTGATCACCTGCGATCGATAAGCATACTTACTCATCAACTTGGAAAGGGGAATGGGAATTTTCACTTTGGATAATTCCCCTTCGAGGTTGAAAGGAGTAGGTGCTCTGCTTTGGGTCAACAATTCTGATTTGTCCATCGTAATCTTCTAGGCAGAAGTATTTGTTGGGTTGGTTGATGAAACCTCAGTCTACGTTTATCTTTGTAAAATGGTAAGGTTTCTTTTTTCTTGAGCTTCAACATTACTCTTCTCAGGGATCTTTTTGGTAGAAGGCTCGGGGGCTTTCTTGGTTTCGACCACCTTCTTTGTTTCGGTTACCTTTTTGGGGGAACTTTCATCCGACTTCTTACTTTGCAAATTGTACTGCCTATGTACCTCCATAATGGCATTTTCAAATGCCTATTATTCAATATCTTCATCTTCTTTGCTCACTTGCATTTGAGAAAGAAGGAAAAGTTCTTTCTCTTCCTGAGTGAAGAAAATAGCTTCGTTATCGTGAATGCCCATGAGGTTTATGTTAGTGTCCTCCAATTCTTCAATTACCTCTTCTCCTTCATCGGCATAATTTTTCTGTAGGGGTGGTCTGATCTGTTGATCAGGACCCCTCTGTTCTCTTTGATCCTTGGGATCTCTCTGCCTGATTTGAGGAGGATTTCTTCTGAAGTTAGGATTCTGAATTTTTGGAGAAGGTTGATTTTCTCTAGGAGGATTTCTTTCGAATATAGTGAGTCTCTCCATCATCCTTTCCATTGCTCTAGCTAAGGAATCCAATTTGGCATCAGAAAAAGATGTGGAAGGTTCTTCTTTAATCGTGACTCTCCTTTCAGTCCTTTGTCGTGCCCTTTTAGCCAACAGGTTGGCCTCCAAACTTATTGCGCTTTTCTGCATGTCTTCCAAGGTGGTGGAGTTTCATTCCCTTAATTGATATGACATATCAGCATCGAAACCATCAGGGAATTTTATCAGTGCTAAACCTTGTGGGGGTTTAATATCGGCTGGAATTGCATTGTACAGATTATTGAAGCGGGTGCATTAATATTGAACTGTCTCACATTGATTCCTTCTGATGTTTTCGTATTCTGACAAGATTTGGAGAGGATTTTTCTTTACCTCCCATCTGTCTAGAAAGCTTCTTTGAAATGCTGTAAGGTTGAGCACTGAGGCAACACATAAACCTTTGTACCATTTCTTAACGTCACCGGTCAAACTATTCACAAACAATCTCATTTGAACGTCAACTTCATCTACTTCCTATAATCAAAATATTCATTCATTTTATCAATGTGTTGTTGTGCGTTCAAGGGCCCTCTTCTAGAATTCGCGTTTGATAATCCTGGGGCATAGCATGTAGAGGTGCGGCCAACACCAAGGGAGCATATCTGGCTGCCATGATAGGTGGAGGAGGTGGGACAACAACCTGGATGATAGGTGGGGCCGTGACAAAAGATGAGGAGGAGGAGGGGCTTGTTGGCACAGAGTGAGCGGTTTGTAGTGGGAGATAGTATTTCAGGGGTCCGGGGTTGCAGGATTTTTGGGTCTAAAACGATTTCAGTTACGAAGCTATCATATTTCGTTCTAAACAGGCTTTTCTCAAAAGTGGTGTCAAAGTCGAGATCTTGAAGGGTAACGAGTTCCTCTGGGAGGGAAAAGGACTTGTGAAGGAGACTATGACTCCCTGAACCTTCTGTAACGGTCTTCTTTCTAAGTAACTGTTATGGATTATCAGTCGCTATTGCAGGTTCTAGGTCTGGGTGGGATCAATTATAAGTTCTTTTACCTCAACAATATTTCTTTTTTAATTATTTATATATTTTTTAGTTTTATGAGTCCGAAATTAATATGCACAAGCTTTTAACAACCTCTAAAAATTATTTCTTTCTCAGATTTACAATTTTCTCAGAAACAAAGTCTTCTTCTATGGAAAACGAAAACATGGGGTTGAAAGTTTGTTCAGTTCTCCAGTGGAGTCGCCACTATGTTAATGCACTGCAAATTCCCAGAGGTTGTTAGGAAAGAAGAAATGTACGAGAGGTAACTTTATCCAACCACTTCGAAACTGGAATCTAGCCCTATCAGTTTCATAGAGGGATCTCTCTGTCTGATTTATCTATGTTCTATCTTTAAGATATTAGGCTAGTTATATAAAATAAGATTAATTGGTTTGTTGTTTTTGTTGAGTTGGATGAAGGGGATTTACGCATCCACTGGGCTATGGGGTCTGTATTATAAAGATAGAAATCTAAACCAGGAACAAAAGATTCTTTTCACAGGGAAAGATAATGCATTCGTTTGATTCTTTTAGCAGTAAAATTATGAATAGAAGAAAGGTGAGGATATCAATTAAAGCAAAGAAGCATTTAAGAATTTCTTCACTGTAATATCAGAAGATAAACATTAAAATATTTCAAAGTCTGAAATAGGGTATACAAAGATAAATCCCGCAACATGCGTTACTTTTAAAAAGATTTAGATTACAAAACAATATGACAACTGAGCAAGAAGAATATTCAACATAGAAAAGAAAACATCACCAATGAATAACACACGAGAATCCTGTGAAAACATCTCTTTGTATTAATGGAAGATCTCTTGATAAAAATTACAGTCTTGTAGCTTACAGGACGTAAAGATCAACCCTCAGTACTTCAAATTTTGAAGTATTTATAATCAAAATTACATACGACCCTGTCATTAAAGATCAGGACGTGGAAAATCTAAATTTAGCTAACTAACTTAACAAGATACAAAAATTTAGGAAACTACTTGATGACATGTTGAAACTTCATGCTGATTTCTGGGGTGAACCGTTGGTGAGGCCTCTGCACAACCTTGTCTGACACGTCATCGCCTACTCAATCAGACTGCATAACTCTTCCCATCGAAGGTTACTGGGAACGCTGACTTTGAGCAATCTTCAGTATACTTCATCCATCTCCATGTACTTGGCAAAAGTTGGCTTGATGATGAAGATGTATTGGATCTCATGCTGTACACTGATGTCTAACTGTAAAGAATCTAAGAATGCCTTGCCCATGATACTGCCTTGTATTCTTGAGAATTTTGAGCTATCCTTAGCCACAGTGGCTAGTTTCTTTTTGTAATCAACAAGCGTCATTAACTTGTCATTTATAACTCTCAAACTAGGAAGGCCTTTCTTCTGCAGAGCTTCGATGTTGCTGAAAAATCTTTGCACTCCTGCATCCATGGTCTGGACCTTTTCCTCTAGCTGTAGCATCAGTCCTCCCTTGATCAGGACCCTCTTGACCTCAAGGATGGTCTCTGTCCTATCTTCAATCTTCAAATCCTCTAGCTCCTTTTTGGTTTTGGAATTTAGAAATTTTATGATCTCAGCAGCTTCTGTAGGCATCTCCCCCAGTTATGCTCTTATCTTCTCAATAGCCTGCTGACTTCTTTGCACCAGCTCATTTTTCTCGAACATGATTTGTATCATCAACCATATTTCATTCATGGACTTGGTGATATCCATCCAGACACTTTCTTTGACATCAACAAGTGTTTTGCTTGCCATTGTTTGCTTCTAAAGATATTGCAATTCTTGTTTAAGCTGGTCTGATGTTTGTTTCTCCTTGGAGTAGCTGGTTTGGTAAGAAGACTTGAGTTCCTAAAGGTTCTCAATCTCCTTTTTGAGTTTGCTAATTTCTGTCTCTTGCAAATTCATCTCCTCCATAGATTTATCCAGTTCAACTGTTTTCTCTAGAGCTGTTAGTGGAGTTGCCGAGGGAATTTCTTCTATAGATGTTGTGCTCACTCCTATGAGTGGAACTGCGCTCAGTGGAATGACCTCCATGGGCTTTGAATATTCCTTCTCTTTCATTAGTTTTTCCAATTCCGCTTCCATTTCCTTCAACTGTGCATTCTGCTCCATGATGAGCTTGCACATCTCATTCTTTTCCCCTTCTGTCTTCGCTATTTCCTTTTCCTGTGAATCTTCTGTTGGTGGCAGTTTCAACTGTTTCCTCAGAGAGGCTATATTGACATTTTTCTTTTTAAGCATCTCCTCGACTGCTTTCACATTCGAGGGATCATATCTGATCTTGAGGACCAGTTCTTCCAACATCTTAATCCTGTTATCCTTGGCAAAGGATGATATTTTTTCTAACTTCAGTTGCGTCTCGACATTGTTCAGAGATACTTGTAACTTGGAGGTAGCAGTGGAAGCATGTGCTAATGTGGAGAAAACCATTTCTCGAGTTTTCCTATGCAGATCCATTTGATCAGCTGGATGCACATCTTTAGTCTGAAATTCAAAAGTTTCCCTTTTGTTATCGGTGATTACTTTTGGGTCTGGAACCTGTTCTTGCAGAAACACCATGTGCATTCTACCCTTCTCAGTATCGGATGCAGATAATAGTCTGTGTTGTGCAGTTGATGTTTGCTTCCAGAACTAAGCATACATGTTGTTGGTCAGCGTCTGATTTTTCTTTTTTATCAGATCATACTTCTCAAAAATACTCAATTTCGGTCCTATTTTGCTTGGTTGGTTGGCTGGTGGAGTATTTGTAGGCTTCTTGGGAAACACTGTAGTCATGATTTGTTTGCTTCTTGTACTAAGGAGCGATCGATCAACCTTCACAGTTGTAACAAATTGAATTCCCTTTTCTTCAGCCATGTCGACTGCCTGACTGGTTTTCAGCCTCTTGGTGTGTAATTGGAACTCTTCGGATGATACTTCAGTGACGGAAGGTGAAGTGTCCTTCCTGGGCCTTTTCTTCTTGGGAGCCTGTGGTGTAGTGGTCTGTCAGATAGTGACCGAAAGGTCCTGCTGTTCTGTCTCAACCAGAGTGTTTTGCTCCCATTCTGTCTGGTTGGCGAAATTCTCTATCTTAGGCCTAGATGTGTGGACATATGGGATATTCTTATTCTTAACTCTCATCTCTGAAATTATCCCACAGGGATAATAATGCCATATGAAGCTAACAAAAAACTTCATCTCCTTTAATAGTCTATCTGCTTCCTCCCCAGTGCCTCCACTATTGCAGATGAATGACCCAATCTGCCCTTTGATTTTGAGTTGCTGCTTCTTCTTCAGAGACACGAAATGTATGTCGTCCAAGTTGATCATCTGCCTTATGTACTCCAGGGAAAATATCCTCACGGGCAGATACTTGGGTAACTTGTATGAAGCCAATTCACAACCATACACTCTGATCTCTGTGTGGTCCTAGTACAAGTACCAGTCTCCCATTTTTGCAAGGTCTGAAAGGTGTAAGATCCTCTGAATTTCCTCATTTATTCTCGGCTCAGGTCTGCCACTGAGCATGGTCACCACAGGATGGTAGAATTGCTCAATAAATTGTTTAAAGCTGAATTCTGTAGAGTTGTGTCTGAGCAGTGACGTCCACGCTGTCACTTCCTGTGGCCTCCCATCCTTTTCCATCTTTTGCATCGAAAAAAAGAATTCGTCTGCTTGAAAGAATAGGAACATGTAAGCCAGTATTGAGGAATACCAGAACATGCCTTCCGTGGAAAAATTTGATAATTTCTCATGAATGATATCTTCCAGGAAAGTGTTGTAGTCGAACTGCATGGTGGGTTTCTCATCTGTGGAGAAGATGGACAGAAAACCCAATATGGGTTCATCCACCCACTAATCTGAAAAATACCCAAGGAGGGCACAGAGCGACGAAATGACCTGGTTTCCCTTCACTGAGAATAGGGATGAAGGCTACGGGGGATTTGTATTGGGGAGTTGAGCGGCTTGTGGGAGAAAAAGTTTGATGATCTGAGCTCTTTGGGGGAAAGATAATTTTTGATACAGTTCTGTGATAATTTCAAGATTGAACGGTAAGACGGATTTGGCTCTAGGTATCTGCATCATCTGGTCAAAGGTTTCAGGTGTAATGAGGAAAATAATTTCTCCTGATGAAGAAACTACGGCTCTCTGGTCGGGGAGGTAGTGAGCCTGGAATTTGAGGGAGAATTCGAGGAAATGGTGAACCTGGGGGAAAATATACAGGGGAAGGTTTCACTCCCAGAGCCCAATTTCGTCGCTCTAGTCAAGGAAAACCTCTTTGAGCCATGACTGCAAGTCCATGAAGTAGAATTCACATCTTGTGTTTGCGATTAAATGGTCTTTGTCAGCTAGATGGATCCTGTCAAGGTCGACAGGGGGAGGGAGGAAAGGATTTTCCTCAGCTTCTATTATTTTTTATTTTGGCACCTTCACTGTAACAATACCTGCAAGTAAAACAAAAAGGTTAGCGGGGATGATGATGGCATTGGGCGACTGACTATAACAGAGAGGAAAACGGGGAAAACATTCTCTGGTGTGGAGACAGGGTGAATGATGAGGGGAATAAGGGTGAAGGTAGTTTTTGAGTAAACGAATACCCGTCGGGTGCGAGAGATAGGTCAACAGGCTAACGGATAGGTTAGCCAATAATAAATGGCCAACGGGTCATTTAGAGAGTGAGATGGCAGGTGACATTGACTGAAGAATATGGTTGGGCGACGTGGCTGGAGTTGATTGGGGAGTAACCATGGTGAGAGGACTTGTAAAGGGAGAACAAGGGGAATGGACTAACTGAGTAATGAGATGTGACCTCTAGGGGAAAAATGTGGATAATGACGTCATGGGGTGACAAGGTATGTCAGACCGCTGGAGGTGGTGGGATTCAGAACCAATGGATTCTCGCCACGTAGAGATAAGGGGCCCACCAGAAAACAATCCATTCCAGACCCCCTCCCTCCATTAAAGACAGATCGGTCGGGGGGTCTGAAAAACACCATGAGCCATTGATTTGCACGCTTTCTTCTCAATCGTAGATCTGTGCGCAATGTTTAGACTTCATTCTGACCCCCCCCCCCCCACCATTAAAAGCATAATGGTCGGGGGGGGTCCGAAATCCAATCTAGGTCGTGGATCTAGGCGGTAACATCTGAGTCGTTCATATACGCACCTTTGTTATC
>ML776664.1:387888-441224 GCA_009831015.1 Picea engelmannii
GCAAAACATCCCGGAATATTTTTAAAGGTTCATTTATTGGATTAAAAAAGAAGAGGGGAAATTGGATGAGAAAATAATCTTCTCAAATGTCACAGTTTTGAATCTTGTAGTAGGTTTTATGTATTTCCTTACATCATGTAGTAAGTATGTTAATGCGAACGCTATCTTCACCAAAGGTTAAATCCTCAATGAGTGGGTTAGGCTAACCAACAAATAAAGAGATACATCACTAGCTACCTTTCATAGGGCTCATTTCCATAATTTAAATGCAAAGATGAATAATAACATATACCTATTAAGATTAGTTTGTCCTTAGCCTTGTTAGTATTGGATTTGATTCTAGTTCCAAAATCCTCCTCCTTATCTAGCTAGGGTGTATATTACACCACAAAACCTAAATTGAGATGGAATGGTTTTGTCAAACCTTAACAAAAACTTGGCTCAAGGAGCACATCAACAAGATATCAAATCATAATACTAAAGAGAAGGGTTACTCTCTATTTACCTTTCTTTTCGGTTTTCTAGATCTTTCCCTTCTTTTACCAAACCAAACCCTCACTTTATTTTCCCTCCAATTTCTTTTAATTGTAATTATTTATTTTTATTTAATGTGACTTTAGGATTTGTGAGTCTTTTAACCTAGTGACAGCAAATAAACCTCATTGACTCCCTTTTTCTTGTTGACTATAGCCTATCAGATCCATATAGGCTATTAAGTAATCATTCATCATGATCAATTGGTAGGGGACATTACACTCCTCCCTTCACAAGATTGTTTGTCCTCAAGCAACTCCAGATCAAGATGTTGTAAGATTTGTGTTCCTTCCCAAGTAGCATCCTCTGCCGGAAATCCTCTTCATACAACCAAGTACTCTCAATTGAATCTACTTCTCAACTTCCTCTCCTTGACATCAACAATCATTTCGGGAGCTAGAACCAACTGCCCTTCCTCATCTAGTGGAGGAAGATCTGCCGAAGTGGTGACCTATTGTCCCAATGCCTTTTAGAAGCAAGATACATGGAAGGTGTTGTGAATCTCGCTATCGTCTGGAAGATCCATCTCATATGCTACCTCCCCAACTATCTTGATCACTCTGTAGGGTCCATAAAAGAAAGGCTTCAACTTCTCTACACCACTCTTCTTTAGTGACTATTGTCTATAAGGTTTCAACCTCAGAAAGACTAGGTCCCCAACCTCAAAGATGCACTCCACCCTATGCATGCCTACATACATCTTCTACTAATTCTAAGTGGCCTGCAAATTATCCTTCACGACTCTCAAAATGTCCTTGCTTTCTTGCAGCCAATATTTGGCTTTGGGAGCTCTACTCTCCCCAAACACGAGATCCAGAAAGGATGGGGCATCATAGTCATAAAATGTTCTAAATATGATTATGTCGATGGACATGTGATGAGTGGTATTGTAACAATGATCCCCCAGATGCAACCACTTTATCTATGCTCACTACTTCCCTAACACGTAGTCCTCATGTACCCTTCAATCCATTTGTTTACTATTTTTCTCTTCCTGTTTGTCTGAGGGTGGTAGATAGTACTAGGTGTCAACTCTATCCTAGATAACCTACACAACTCCTTCCAAAACGTGTTGAGAAACATGTTATCCCAGTCACTTACTATGTTCCATAAAAGACCATGTAGCCTAAACACCTCTTAATAATAGATCTGCTACCTGAGATGCATTGTACTCGAAAAGAATGAAAAATAAGTGTGCATATCTAGTGAATATGTCCAATACCACATAGATATAGTCCCTATGCTATACCTTTGGAAAACATGTAATGAATTCCATGGTAATGTTATCCCACTTATGCTTCGGAATCGACAATGGCTAAAGCAGTCTCGCAGGATGTGTAAATTCTAACTTGTTTTGTTGGCAAGTCATGCACTCCCAAACATGACAAAGTACATCCTCCTTGAGACCCTTCCAGGAGAATCTCTCTCTCACATACGTGTAGGTCTTCAAATACCCTTGGTGCCATGTCAGTGGTGCATCATGTACTGCCCTCAAAATCTTATCCTTGAGTTTGGACTCAGGGATAAGATAGATCTTGTCTTTATAGTAGCCGATGTCATTCACTACCATATACATTTCATATTGAATACTTCCCTCCATCAACTCACAGGGAGAAGGTATTCTTGGAGTTTTCCACCAAAATAATGGACTTCGAGTCCGTTCAGATCTATGTCGTGGGGAAAGTTGCAGATCTCTTGGATAAGGAGTCATTAACTATGTTCTTCTTCCCCTTTACATGTTCAATGTCAAAATCATATTCGTGCACCTTAATCACCCATTTATGCTTCCTCTCATTCAAATCCCGCTGCTCTAAGAAATATCTCAAGTTGTTGTAGTCACACCTAACTACAAAGCATCCTCCAACAAGGTATTTTCTAAAATTGGCCAATGCATACATGATGGCAAAAATTTCCTTATCATAGATCAGATAGAGCTTCTCTAGATCTCTTATCTTTCTACCCTTGAAATCTACCGAGTTTCGGTTATCCATCAATACTGTTCATATCCCCTCATTGGGTGCATCACACTCCAAGACAAAAGGCTGCATGAAATATGAGAGCTCTAATATTGGGAAAGTTCTCATCACTCTCTTCATTTTTTTGAATGCTACCTATGCATCCTTGGACCATCAAAATGCCCCTTTCTTGGTGATTTCTATCAATGGCGTAGCCAATTGTGAAAATCCTTTCACAAAGCACCTATAATAATTGCATATCCTGAAGAATCCTCAGAGATATGTGAGTGATCTTGGGATTTTCCAATCTAATCTTTTATGGATATTCTCTTGATGAATCTTTATTGCCTCAATGTAAATCACATTCCCCACATAGAGGATCTTTGTAAACCAAAACTCACATTTTTCCTTGGAAAAAAATGACTACATGCTAATTCAGATGTTCCTCTCACATCCTGTTGTAGATCAGAATATCATCAAAGAACACCGGTAAGAATTCCATGAACTGTTTGTTGAAGATATGGTTCATGCACGACTGAAAGGTCGCTGGTGTGTTAGTCAACCCAAAGGGAATGACTAGAAACTCATATTTCCCATAGTGACACCTTGTTTTTTTTTTTATGGATATTCTCTTCTCTGACCCAAATATGGTGGTATCCTCATTGTAAATCAACGTTTGAGAAGTGCATTTCCCCATGCAGCTCGTCTATCAGCTCATCAATCTTGGGTATTTATTGGGTATCAGTTTTTAATGGTCTTCTTGTATTGGGTATTGGGTTCCCATATAATGTTTAATTTTACTTTTATGAAGGCCTTTAATTTGCATTGTCATTGTAAAAAGTTATAACCATTAATGCCATATAATGTTTAACTCTTCTTCAAGGTGAATTGTTTCTTGTCCAACAAGATACAATATGTTGATTAAAGGTGTTTAGAAACAAAAATACTTAAATATAATGAGTGAAATGATTGTGATTTGAATATTTATGTCTTTTTCATATATTATAATAATAACATTATAATATAATTATTCCCTAATTTAACTAATTTTAAACTTAAGAATGAATTATGTTCATATATAATGATCTAATTTTTATTTATTTATGATCTAATATTTTACTTATAAAGTTGAACTCCTAAGAACTTTCCTTCCTGCACTATTCTCATAGTGATATATGACCATATTTTTCCTCATCCAAATTAATCCATCTGTCCTTAGAGAGTTAATCAATCTTGCTCATAAGTTTGGGTTGCATTCATAATTTGAGCAAACTTTAACACAGAGTGCACATAAAACATCTGTGCAGGTTCTGGCATATATTTTAATCCTCCTTAATCATTTGAACGTGGCAATTATGTATTTTTACAGTAAATTTATAATGTAATTAGGTAAATGTAAAAAAGTAAACATGTTCACTGATGCCTTCATAAATGCAAGGAACTTATGAACAATAAATCTGATGCATTGATTTTAGAGGACGACTAAGAATATGCCAGCGTTTTCAATGCTTAACCATCAAATTAGAATTTAAGATTAAAAGATTATTAATTGTGCCCATTATCAGCCTTTCGGCCTAATAATATCTCCCCTTCACAACTGGATCTTCTACTTGTGCTGGAAATATCTTTGTACATGGAAATTGATACTCATCATGACTAAAGGAAAGGTTTGACTAAGATAGCATATGTAAAGCAATCGTCTAGAAAATTTTACTATTCTTTTATCCAAATTTTTCAAACTTGGTTGCACAAGAATCTCCATATCATCAGAATCAAACTTGAGCGATTTTTCAGTTGTCAGAGTAAAACCATTCCGTAATAATGGTTGGAGTGAATCATATATATTTGTCGATGCGGGGAACAATTCTTGATTATCTTCATTGGAAATCCCTCAAGAGATAAAACACTAGGCACCAACAGGATGTGCTTCCACAAAAGCATCCGGAGAAGCAACAACATCATTAATGAATTCCGTAACCTCCAGTAAATATTCATGAAGTTTTCCCACCCTTGAAGTACAGTTGCTTCCTGAGGAAGGCAGGGCTTCTAATGCCGAAAAACATCGATGGTGCACTGTCTCAACTACGTGCAGAAACTGAGGAACTACTTCCTCTAACTCGTCAATTAATCCTGGCTGTGATTTTAGGGATTTAAGAATCAATGATCAATCTAGTTTTGCATTATCATGCCCATATATAGCACAAACATCCATCAATTTGGGTAATTCCAACAAATTTTTCCCCAACAAGAGATCAGTGTTCTTCTTTGAGCTAAAGCTTTCACTTGCACCAGTTCCAAGATCTTGATTTGATGGCATGCAATACATAACTGCGAAGACAGATTGGCTTAGCTCCATATCACCAACTACCACACCAGCCAGTAACCCATTTCGACTACGATGGGGTAAATCATACCATATTTTCATGAATTGAAGAAAGCTATTCAAGAATTCACGCAAAGAATCATCCGAGGAAACTGTTCTTCAGAATTCTCACGACTTCATCCACAACAAAGAGAGGAACTCCTAGTTCAAAAGATAGGATACTCTCTGAGTCGCATATGAATCCAAACCCCCATCTTTAGCCCCTAAACGCGCTGCAACAACATCATCTTGAGGCAAATACTACACAAACCTTCTCTTATTGCTCGACATTTTTTCCTCATTGTCAATGCTGCCCTGAAACACCTGTTTGCATTTATTTCCTGTACTAACCTTACCATTTCCCTCATTCTTATAACTCACATTTTTTCTATCACTATTTTTCCTTAAATATCTTGTTTACAATCGGTTCCCAGATTCATCATGCTTATGCCCGCCGCTGCCAGGATCCGTATTTGACTTGTCCGAATTCGACAAAGTCGTGGCCTTGGGGAGGTATGTTTTTTGCTTCTTATTAAACTCGTTGAAGTTATCTCGTCATTGTTCAGGCTGCAAATTTTGATGTTGCTGCATTCTCACAGAGGCTATCGAAAGTATCAATATGGCTCCGAGAACGTTGTTAAAAGGGAGAGCTTGTGAATTGAATTTACTGGTTTGGCCTTGGATTTTAGTTGTAGATGCAGCAAGCACATGATGTCTTCCTAATCGTTTTCCTCTACCATAAGAGCTATTACCTGTTATTTGAAAAGTGGGGGAAATTCCAACGTTGATAGTGAGGCCTTCTCCCTTATTAGTCCCTTGCATATTATCTAATGTTGGAACCACATAATTGAAAACATAGATTTTTATATAATAAAAAGTACCATATTTGTTATAAGGAATGGAGGTCTTATTGCCTACTTGGCTATTCCCAATGTTATATATGTTGGCATATCCAAAGTAGTTGATGGTATATGGTCTTTTTGAATCGTATATTTTCTTATGCATTGGTTGAAGGTGAATTAATGCTAGCATTAGTTCGAATGTTTGGTTTAGCATTTTCCGCTAGGTAAATTTATGGCAATGTTTGATATGCTGGCATATCCAAAGTTTGGCCTTCAAATAAATTCTCTAGTGTTTGAACTATTGTTACATAAATTATAATAATTTTTTTGAATATGTCATAGATCTGCTACATTGCATTTATTTCTGAAATGTTTACAGAGCATTTCTGACAGACTTAAATGTTTACCTAACATGCTTGGCAATGTTGAATGTTTACTTAGCAGGCTTTTTACAATACATTTTCTTCTGTTTTATTTATTTATATGCATTAATTCCATTGTTGGTTCATTGTTGGTTCACTGGTCCATGCTTGTCTTTTGCATCTGCACTGATTTTTTAATTGTTTGTTGTTCTTGTTCTTGTTTGGTTGTTCGTGTTGTTGCAATTTGCACGTTTGGAGTTCTACAACCGCTATTGGAACTGAATCATTCCTAGTGGGCTAGTTGTTGCTTGCTTGTTTGCTCGTTGTGTATTGTTTATGGTTGTTTGATTCGACACTGGTCCTTTTGGTGCTTCTTAACTGGGTTGTTATTTGTTGTTTGTTCTTGTTTGCATGGGGTTTGCAATGTTGGGATGCTGCATCTGCAATTGGATCTATTGTTACATTCTTTTGCAATTTACTCTCCATAAAATACTATTAAGATAAAATAACATACAAAAAAGTTTGCAGTCGATGCAAATGGCATCTCTTACGCGTTGAAGCAGAGTTTGTCGACCTCAAACTATATTTCATAACTGGCGATGTTTTTTCTATGGTTTATGTCTTACTATGGTTTCGTAGTTGTGAGAGTAAGTTTTTATGTGTGAGCGATATAGTTGTTCTCTCCCTTTTTTTCCCCTCTTGTAAACTGGGTTTTTGGTTCTATAGTTTATCACGTTGCTATGGTCATTCCGACCGACCGTTGTTCGGTTGCATACTTAACCAGTTTATGGATGCGGCTTTGCAGATAGGTGTTGTCGAACTGTGGCATCTCGTGTTCAGTGTATACATATTTCACCGAGAACTTTCGTGCTCCACAATTCCACCCCGCACTCCTCGAAGTCACAACTGTGCCTCTACCTGCAATGAGTTTGTCTATCCTAACTACCTTTCCATACTTAGTCGAGCTTTAAAAGTTTGGCAAGATGACGTGTTTCTGGGTTTAGAAAATTGAAAAGCATTTGTCGCCCCCATCCATCCCCGCTACCTTATGCCCTTTCCAATAGACATTAATTATGCTTTGAAAAGTCACAACCGACCAAACAGGTTCAAAAGATTGGCGTTAATAAGTGGAAAGCTCGAGGACATCTCCCATTAAAATGAATAGACAAGGGAATATTATGGGATCTGGTAATTTCTTTTTCCTGCATTTTGAATTTATGAAAAAAAAATGGCTCTTTTGGTTTTCTTAAAGGATTCGACATAGTGCATGAACATGTCACCCACAGAGGCCTTGACGTCATGTCCCTCTTTAATATTGTGCATATCTTAGATGTCATATTTGAGAATCTAATCCCATATGGGAATGTTAATACGTGTTATTAGTCAGTATTCAACATACATATTCTAAAATATTGGCATTAATAAGAGAATATCGAGAACATCTGTCATTAAAACGAATTAACACAAAATCTACGTAAGATCATCCAGCGTTGTTTTTAAATACTTGTTTCCATTTATTTCTATCATCAAAGAGTTGTGCTTTATTATGCCTTCATTCTAATGGTCCTGGTCATGGACATGTAAGACAACTTAGAGATGCGATTGAGGCCCACATGAAAGAAGAGAGACTGGGTTTATCTGATGTGAGCTTTGAATAAAATAAAAACTCCGTTATCCAACAAAAACTCAGAGAGGAGGAAAAAAAAAGAAAAAGTATCTTCTGGTTGGTGTTCTCCGTGTATTCGATGTTTTGGTTGGTTGAAAAGGTTGCCTGGATATTTGTTTGTTGAACTTTTTTGTTTTCTTGCTGGGAGTTGTAATGGATTTTCAGTTCACGTGCAAAATACTTCTTCGTTGAAGTATATATTTTCTTCCAACAACACAGGTTTGACAAGTGTATCGATTTCTGCAGACCGCACAAGAATTTCTCTTCCTTGTGGGCATCGCACTTACTGTGGCTTGCAAAATGGTCAATGATGTTTGTAAACGATACGAAATATTACTCCATTTGTGAATGTAACTAGAGACAGGTAACATAAACTGTATGGGTGGATAAAATGACATATTATCACTACAAAAGTTTCTATTTCAAAGTTTGTGGAGCTACTTCTGGGTGTGGTAACCGACTTGACAGAAAGCCATGTTCTTTGTCAAAGGTTGTTCAGATTCCTCTAGATGTAGTTGCAAACTCCACATATTTGGTGTCACCTCTGAACATTCGAGACCTTTCTGTGGGCCGCCATATTTTCCACTGCTAGGAAGAAAGATATATTCTGATGTGATCTATAACATTTGATACACTTGCCAGATCTGTGTTGATGCGTTTTGCAACATTTGATACACTTGCCACACCTTTGTTTCCCGAAGAAGACATGTACTTCAACAAAACAACATTTTGCATATGGTTGGCTTGCACGTTCCTTTCAATTTATTGTAATAAAACAAAGAAGTTCAACATACAAATCTTCAGGAAATTTTTTCAACCAAAGAGATGATCGAATATAGGGAGAATAACAGTCAAACCATACTTGAATTTTTTTCCTGTCCCATAGCTAATGTCACATAAAATGACTCCCTCGACTTTGAATTTGGCCTAGATCACATTTCTAATTTGTATCAGATGTCAATGGTCAAGACCATTGCAAGGAAAGCACCTTAAACCCCAAGTTTTCGACGGCAGAGGGAAATTAATACTTGACAAACAATGGAATGTTGAATAACCAACCATTGCAAGCAGGCCATATCTGGAAGAGACAAGCTATTCAAAAAACTGGGATAGATCTAGTTGACATCACCAATTAAGTCCAAGACTGAAAATTAATGTTCAACTCGTTTTTAACGAATATTTTCAATGTACATATTTTTTCTGGTCGGCGACAGGCTAAATCACAATCATTGTGGAAAATAATCTCAGCTATATTTTGTAACCCATATTATTTGAATATAGAATCATTGTGGTTTTTCTTTTTAAGTGTTTTCGAATCTCTCGTATCACTTTTCATTTTATTTTGTACCTTTTTTCCCTGTGTGTCGTTAAACATGGATGACAAGTTTTTCTTTATGCTCATCACTACTTCAATTTACATAAAAGGCTACTATGTTTGTTGCTTACATTTTACATTGAAGAATAATTTGTCATAGGCCATACTTATGTGGTGCATGCCCTATACTTAAAGAAATAAATTGGAGGACCCGTCCTTCTTTCATTCTCTGGGTTCCGTAAATAGAATGAATTAATGACTTACAACAAGGCAACTCAAGTGTTGACGCAATGTTCATGTTCAATATCTTGCATATATTGTAGATTCCTCTGTTGGAATAAATATGAAAACTTCCTCTTGGGAAAAACTTAGCCAATTATCTGGCCACCGGGTCCCGCATTTGCAGTATTGAACAACTATGTTCCCTATTCCGTCATATACATATTGTAACCAAAGATATTTCGTGATATGGAATTTATGCTTTAAATAGTGATAACTCATCACGCGTTCGAAAAGCTTCACATTAATAAAGGAAATATTGAAGCTACCTTAATTACTTAAATCACACCAAATTTTCATTACATTACATTTAATTTAGATATTAATGTTTATGGAGAGTCGATGTTTGCTCATGTCATTGCAAGGAATACAAGATGAATAGATTATGAGGAGTTTATCGCGTTGAAACCACAGTGCAAATTCATGTTTCTTGTTGGGTTATATACATCTTGCGGTAAACAATTTCGTGGTTTCAACGAAATTTGTGAACCCAAGAGCATCCTGCAAATTGGGAGATCATTTCATTTGAAACAGAAACAATCCATTGATATATATTACTATGGATACTATTCAAATAAATATCAAAACTTTCTCCAATAATACATCTTAGTATGAATACTATTAAAATAGATATCAAACCTTTCTCTTGGGCAATACTTAGCCAATTATCTAGCCATTAGGCCCCGGGTTGACGATATCCAACACCTATGTCCCCTGTTTCGTCATATACATATTACAACCAAAGAACTTCAGTTATCTACAATTTATGCTTTTACTAGTAAGAACCCACCAGGGGTTCGAAAACATTGCCATTAATAAACAAAAAAAAAGGTTTTTCGACTCTCAGATACTTATCCCTTATCCCCTTTTTCGTTTTCCTGTCCATTATAACTTTTTGGTTTTATACTTAGTTGTGTTTCTATGATCGACAGTTGTAGGGTTCACGGGCTAACATATCTTCATCTCCATCTCTATCTTCATATGACGAATCTGACCAGTTGTTGTTCCTTTGCATACTTAGTCAATTGTATGGCCGCGGTTGCCGGGCTAGCGCATACAAACTTGCCTTTTCTTCTTCCCTCCTGTTATCGCTTTCTGGATATATACTTAGTCGCCTTTCTATGATATCTGATTCCAGGGTTGGCGGGCTGACATGCCTTCATCTCTATCTATATCCTCACATGAATAATCCAACCTACCATTGTTCCTTTCCATACTTAGCCAATTTTATGGTCAACGTTGCCGGATTAGCGCTTACGAACTCGGTTTTTTATTGTTCCATTATATACATCTTGAAATCAAAACATTTGTGATATACAATTCCACCGTGGGTTACTCATATACATTAACTGCATTCAAAGTATCTATCGTTGCCTTCCATCCCCACCAAGTTTGTGTCCTTCCTGATATAGATTAACTATGCTCTTACTAGTGACAATTGGACACATTGGTACAAAAGAATTGGTGCTCTCTGCTCCGCTATATACAAATTGACAACCGGACTCTGACATCGTCCCCTCTTTCGTGTTACACATTATGCATTAAAATGTTCTGAACTATACAATTTTGTCGTCGGGGCCTTGCGTCCTCTGGAGAAACCTTGTGACCTTATTTTGGATCCTCGCTTTGGCGGGTTGACGAAAAATACAACTCCTAGTCACTGTTTCCTATTCTTCCCACCACCATACTTCTTTCCAGTTATGCAACACCAAAGGTTTAATACTATAATGACATCATGCAACAAGCATAAAAATATCGTCATTAATAAGCAAAAGTTGAGAAAACCAACCATCCCTAGAGAAATTGTTCAGAAACATGCAAAGAAGATCTTGCTTAGCGAAAGCAAGTCCTGGCCAGCATTTCTGTGTTCCATACTTGCACACTTTTTCCATTGCGGGTTACTAGATTGACGGCCCCAAAATTGTGTTTCAAATTTTTGGTGAGTTGCAAAGAGCACCCAGAGTTTCGCAATATACAATGTGTGCGCCAGAATGTATAAAAGCTCTTATTTCTCTTTTCTTCCCCCCTCTATTATCCCTTTCTGGTTCTATATTTAGTCGCAACTATATGATCACGACCTCATGGATTCACAAATTGGAAACTCTTTATCTATATATTCACACCATGAGCCCGACCGATCATGATCCCTTTTGATACTTAGCCAATTATGTAATCACAAGGTCTAGGATTTGCGATATCCCAACACCTGTGTCCCCTGTTCCCTCATATACATCTTGCACCCAAAGAACTTTCATGATCTACAATTTATGCCTTTACTGGTGAGAAATCAACAGGGGTTCGAAAGGATTTTCATTAATAAGAAAACAATAGATGTTATTCTATGAGATACTTAGTTCTTTTTCCGTTGTCTTCTTCTCGTTTATTATATCTTTCTAGTTATATACTTAGTCTCCTTTCTATGATCGCGGGTTCCAACATTGGCATATTGACATATCTTCATCTCCATCTATATACTCACATGAGGAATTCGACCGACTGTTGTTCATTTTCATACTTATTCAATTTTATGCCTGTGGTTGTCGGGTTTGCAGTTTCGAACTCTTTTGCTTCTTGTTCCGTGATATACATTTTCCACTCAAAATTTCCGTGATCTACAATTCCACCATGGACTCCGTCATTTTCCCCTTTATTTATTTCCGTGTATTATGGGACTATATAGTATGGACATAAGATTTTGTATAGAATGTACGAAGTCCGCATTCCATAGATAGCCACTTTTTGGATCGCGGTTTCTTGAGTGAGCGGGCTCAAAATTGTCCTCCATTGTTCCATGCCCTATAAATAGCACCCAGAATTCTATGACATACAAATTGAATGCGGAATTCCCGGAATTCTACATTCCATACGAATTCAATTGACCGTTATTCCTTTTCATACTTAGTCAATTTTATGCCTGCGGTTGTCGGGTTGGTGCTTTCGAACTCCACTGCTTCTTGTTCTGTGATATACATTTTCCACTCAAAATTTCCATGATCTACAATTCCACCGCAGACTCTATCCTTTTTCCCTTTTTTTCTTCCCGTGTATTATGGAACTATAGAGTATGGACATGAGATTATATAGAGCATTTACGGACTCTGCATTCCATACGTAGCCACTTTTTGGATTATGGTTTATCGAGCGGGTGGGCTCAAAATTGGCCCTCCATTGTTATGTGCCCTACAAATAGCACCCAAAATTCCGCGATATACAAATTGACAGGTGGACCTGTGGGCTGGCTGGCTAAACATTGCGCTTATTTTCAATACTAAATTAGCTCTTACTAGTGACAATTAGAGACACTGGTATGAAATAAGTGGCATGACACCCTCCACAATATAGAAATAGACTACCATATTTCAACATCATCCACTCTCCCGTGTCACAGATTATGCATTCAAATGTTTTGATTGATACAATTTGAACATTGGGGCCTTGCCTCTTCCGGAGAGACCTTATCATCTTGTTTTGGATCCTCCTATTGCCATGTTCACATAATGTCCAATTCTTGGATTGTGTTTCGGGTTGGCCCTTTCAAATTCTTCAAGTTCTTCTATTGAAATAATGTAACTGCAAAGTGTATTCTTATTATTATTTGATATATTATTCATTGGATCAATGCCCATTGTGGATTGATCATGTTGGGTATTGTATAAGGACCAAATCCACTATTTTGGATTGGTCATAATGTAATTGTAAAAGGCAAAAGAAGAAGTTGACCCCAAAATATATCAAGAGGCCCCAAAATATAATAAAGGTGGTTATAACCACCCAGTTTGATAAGTTGACCCTGCCAGTGAAGAGACACTTCACATGTTGCAAATTTGTATAAATAACAAGGCTAGCGCTTCACTTAGACACACAACTAACTTGCTCATTGAGAGACAAGTTTCATAACTGCAGTTGGAGAAGAAGGAGAGAGAGTGGCGCATCTTTTTGGAGAGGATCKTCTGTATTAGCTTATGTTATCTCTTGGCATTTTATTGGCTATCTATAATAAGGAAGTTTTGTTGGGTTTTCTTCCCCTAGAGGGTTTCCCAGGATAAATGTTGTGTCTCTTATGATTGTGTATTTCTCAGTGATCTTGTCTTATGTTGTTGTTATCTATTGAAATGCAAAGAACTATAATAATGGATTAAACATTAACATGGTATCAGAGCCAAGCTGAAGAAAACATCTTTCACAAGAGTGAAAAACATCACTGTTGGCGTACATGCAAATTAGGGATTTTTGATGGTGAAGATTTTTAGCCCTAAAACCACCTAAAAATTTGCACACTCCCCCAAGGATTACTTTGGAACTCTCGGCGCACATTTTCAGTGGCTAGATCTCCTGGAAAGTGAAACCCTAGTTTCACAAAGTACTAGAAGTACTAGAAAACTAGTGTACCAAAAGTACCAGAAGTACCAGAGTACCAGAGGTACCAGAAAACCAGAAGTACCAGAGTACTAGAGGTACCAGAAAACCAGAAGCACGAGTCCAAAAATCTGCAGATCAATTTTGGAAGAGAAAATGTTGGATTTTCTCAGATCCAAACACACCAAGCTACTCGCCTCAGCCAAGCGCACCTCCTGGTAAGTTCATAATTTGATTTTGATCATTTTCATTTTTCAGTCATTTTCCTAGCTCCAGGGAAAAGATGTCTGGAAGCACTAAGATTGTTGACAAGTTTGAAGGTGTGGAAAAATTTCATGCCTGGAAGTATAGGATTGGACTTGTTCTTGAAGAGAATGACCTAGCAAAATTTGTCAAAGGAGAAATTACAGAACTCGACGATGCTGCAGAAAAATCCAAGCATCAAAAGGACACAATCAGGGCCAAAAGAATCATTGCAAATTCAATCAAAGGCCACCTAATTCCTTATGTGTCATCTAAGAAGACTCTGAAAAAATGTTTGATGCCTTGACGAGACTGTATGAAGGAAAGAACATAAACCGGAAGATGAATCTAAGAACTCAACTAAAGAATACAAGGATGCAGAAAGGAGAAACAATTCAGGAATATTTCTCCAAAATCTCATAATACCTTAGAAGTGATTAGAGATACCTTAGATGAATATGAGATACCTTAGATGAATAAGGAGAAACGGTTAGAAGTGATTAGAGATACCTTAGATGAATAAGGAGAAACGGTTAGAAGTGATATGAGATACCTTAGATGAATAAGGAGAAACGGTTAGAAGTGATTAGAGATACCTTAGATGAATATGAACTCACAATGACGGCCCTAAATAGTGTCACAAGACCTTGGGATGCATTCATCCAAACGATATGTGCCAAAAGGGAGAAACTGAAGTTTGTTAGTCTATGGGAAGAATGCATCCAAGAAGAAACACGAGTAGCTAACCATGAAGTGCTACTGGCAAGAGATGATGATCAAGCCCTAGCTAATCACACCAAAAGAGGAAGGAAGAAACCCTACTTCCAAAAGGAGACTCATAAAGAGTCTCGATCGCCAAACAAATTCAATAATAAAGAATCTCATCCAAGGAGATTTCAGAAGAAAGGACAGCGAAGGGAAAGAGATTACTCATCTATACAATGCTATCATTGTGACAAGATGGGACACATTGTGAAATTTTGTCCAGCCAGATGACAAGAATATAAGAGAAAACATAAGAGGCACCATGCCCATGTAGTCGAAGATGAGGAGCCACCCGCAAAGATGATAAGAGAGGAGATCAAAGACCATGTCTTAATATCATCCCTCTTAGGATCTATAACACCTGGAGAGGACGCTTGTCTCATTGATAGTGGTACGTCCAAGCACATGACGGGACAAAGAGAAATTCTCTCTTGTATATTAGAAAAGAATTTTTCTCAGAAAGGGACACTTAGAGATGATTACCGATATCCCATCAAGGGAGTGGGAGAATCAAACCACAAACTGAATTCAGGGAATTCACTAAAAATAAAGGATGTACTATATGTACCAGGTTTGACAAAGAACCTACTCTCCATTTCAGATTTAGAAAATAAATTCTTTAGAGTTTCCTTTATAGATGAAGAAGTTCTTATGTGGGCTAAAGGAGAAACCTTAAATGAAGCAATCATCATTGGAAGTGAAAAAAATGGCTTGTATAAACTAAAGGGTCACTCAAAGGCTGCCATGACCCACGCCATTGAAAACTCATGTGAACTTTGAAATACAAGATTATCTCACATCAACTACAAGGCGCTACCATACATATGCAAAGCGGTCACAGGTTTACCAGAACTCAAGGTTGACCATGAAGGCATATGCAATGGATGTGAAAAAGGGAAGAACATCAAGAACCTTTTTCCGAAGAGAGACAATAAAGCAGAAGCAGTCTTAGATCTCATTCATTCAGATCTATGTGGCCCAATGCCATATTCCTCCATAAGTGGGTATGTATATTATGTATCATTTATTGATGATTATTCTTGTAAGACCTGGGTATATTTTTTGAAATATAAATATGAAGTGTTCAGCAAGTTCAATGAATTCAAAGCCTTGATAGAGAATCTTTCTGAAAGAAAGATTAAGATACTCAAGTCAGATAATGGTGGAGAATATACCTCAAAAGAGTTTGTGAACTTCTGCAAATATGTTGGGATAAAGAGGGAACTCACTACTCCCTATAATCCCCAACAAAACGTTGTAGCTGAATGAAGGAACAAAATGATAATGGAAGTTGTGAAGACTATGATCCATGATCAAGATCTTCCTATGTGCTTATGGGAAGAAGCAACAATGGAAGTTGTATATGTGTATAATAGATTGTCCCATAGTGCGCTTGGGATCAACACCCCAGAAGAGATGTTCATCGGAAAGAAGCCAGAGGTAAGCCATCTCAAAATAGTTGGCTGCCCAGTATTTATTCATATACCGAAAGAGAAGAGAAACATGTTGGAACCTTCAAGAAAGAAAGGAATATTTTTGGGATACTGTGAGGTCTCCAAGGCCTTCAGAATCTATATACCAGGTCACCATCACATTGAGATCAGCAAGGATGTTACCTTTGATGAATATGCAACACTCAAGAAATCAAGAAGATGCCATCTTGAAGAAGTATATGAAGAGGAACCCGTAATCCCCAAAACTATAGTGAGGGAGGTTCTCAGAGCCACAAAACCGGTGAGAGAAGTTGTAACTTCCCCTGATGAGGAAATTCAAGAACACCATGATATATAAGAAGTTCAAGAAACTCCTCAGATGACAATCCTCCATAAAAGGAAGCCAACTTGGGCTAGAGATCTTATTCAAGATGGAGAGAAATATGGTGTTCCCGAAGGAACTACGAGAAAGGTGAAAAGACCAAAGCCATTCTCCAGTTATATGGATTTGATGTGTGATCTTCTAGAAGAGGAGCCTACCTGCTTTGAAGAAGCCATTCAGAGAAAAGAATGGGCAGATTCCATGACAGAGGAATACCAATCCATAATAAAGAATGAAGTATGGGAAATAGTTCCCAAACCAAAGAGTAAAGATGTGGTATCCTCCAAATGGCTCTTCAAAATAAAACATACTATTGATGGAAGTATTGAGAAATATAAAGCAAGATTTGTAGCTCGTGGATTTTCTCAAAAAGAAGGCATTGACTATGAAGAGACATTCACTCCTGTAGCCATATACACTTCGATCGGAACCATCATAGCCCTTGTAGCTAAGATGAAGTGGAAGTCGCACCAGATGGACGTAAAGATAACTTTCCTAAATGGTGTCATCGAAGAGGAAGTGTGTATAGAGAAACCTCAAGGACTTGAAGTTGAAGACATGAAGTCTCATGTCTGCAGATTGAAGAAAGACTTATACGAATTGAAGCAAACTCCTAGAGATTGGTATGGATGCATAGACAGTTTTCTTACGAGCTTGGGTTTTACCAAGAGTAAAGAAGATTCTAACATCTACTTCAAGGTTATGAACGATCAACCAGTAATATTACTGCTATATGTGGATGACTTATTATTAACCGAAGAATAAAAGCTCATCACAAAGACCTTGAAATACCTGCCTCAAAATTTGAAATGAAAGACCTTGGCCTAATGCATTATTTCTTAGGTCTTGAGGTATGGCAGAGTCTAGAGAGGATCTTCTTTAATCAAGGGAAGTATGCAGTCGAAATCCTGAAGAGATTCGAGGTGTTGGAATGAAAGTCCATTAATACACCCATGGAAGCAAAGATGAAGCTATTGGTTGACACTTCTTATGAATTTATTGATTCCATGCTATACAGATAGATTATTGGATCATTGATGTACCTGACGAACACCAGACCGAACATTTTTTTTTCCATTAGCACCTTGAGTCAGTTTCTGGTAGAACCCAGACATGTTCACCTAGTGGTTGTAAAACATGTGATGAGGTACCTTAAGGGTACAATAGATTGTGGTCTCAGCTATGATGGAGATCATGATTTCACATTGAGTGGATATACTGATGTAGATTGGGAAGGAAGTTTTTCTGACAAGAAAATCACTTCAGGATGTTATTTCAATTTGGGATCAGCCATGATCTCATGGAAGAGTAGGAAGCAATCCAACATTACTCTCAGCACAATGAAAATAGAATACATTGTTGCATGTTCTACCAACTACGAAGCTATATGGCTTCGAAATTTGCTGACCTGTCTGTTTGACCTAGAGATGGAAGCAACCACGATCCTATGTGAAAACCAGAGCTGCATAAAGATGACATAGAATCCTATATTCCATGACAGGTCGAAGCACATAGAGATCTGATATCATTACATCCGTGACATGGTGCAGAGAGGAGCCTTAAATCTCCAGTACGTTAGCACGGATGAGAAAGTTGCTGATGTGTTGACCAAGCCTCTATCTCATGTAAAGTTTGAGCACTTTCGAGATAAGCTTGGTATAGTCCGAAAGGACCTTCCTCGAAAGGGGGAGTAGTTGTTGTGATAAGACATCTCTTGCTTCCAGCTTTATTGCTGTGACGTAAAGCAAGACGATGCGATGAGACTAGTACTGTGCTTCCGGCTTGACAACTGTGACGTAAAGCCAGTCTAGTATCTTACTTCCAGCTTAAGTGTTGTGACGTAAAGCAATACGTTGAGATGAGACTAGTACTGTGCTTCCAGCTTGAGAAGCTCTAACATAAATCCAATCTAGTATCTTGCTTCCAACCTGATGGTTGCGATGTAAACCAAGACGATGTGATGAGACTAGTACTATGCTTCGAGCTTGACAGTTGTGACATAAAGCTAGTATAGTATCTTGCTTCCAGCTTAAGTGTTGTGACATAAAGCAAGACATTGAGATGAGACTAGTACTGTTCTTCCGGCTCGACAATTGTGACGTAAAGCCAGTCTAGTATCTTGCTTCCAGCTTAAGTGTTGTGATGTAAAACAAGACATTGAGATGAGACTAGTATTGTGCTTCCAGCTTGAGAAGTTGTGACATAAAGACAGTCTAGTATCTTGCTTCCAACTTGATTGTTGTGACGTAAAGCAAGACAAGTATGGAGCTTCCATCTTGACAACTGTGACGTAAAGCCAGTCATGTATTATGATGAGCCAACCTCATGTTGTGATCATGATGATGTATTAGTTTTATACTAATACATATTGATGCAAATGATGATTGCATTCCTTTGAGAATGACGATGCTACCAATGAAGAAAACTTCCAATGATTTATAGATATGCCAGTTAGTGTTCCAAGATGATATTGATGATGCTTTCCTCTCACCCACTTGATGTTGTTGATGATGTTTTCCTTTCTCTCTCACATGATGTTGTTGAAGAATGCCCTTCTTGTTAAGGGGGAGTGTTGAAATAATGTAATTGCAGTGTATTCTTATTATTATTTGATATATTATTCATTGGATCAATCCCCATTGTGGATTGATCATGTTAGCTATTGTATAAGGACCAAATCCCCTTTTGTGGATTGGTCATATTGTAATTGTAAAAGGAAAAAGAAGAAGTCGGCCCTAGAATATATCAAGAGGCCCCGAATATAATAAAGGTGGTTATAACCACCCAGTTTGAGAAGTGGGCCCTACCAGTGAAGAGACACTTCACATGTTCCAGATTTGTATAAATAAGGAGGCTAGAGCCTCACTTAGACACACAACTAACTTGCTCATTGAGAGACAAGTTTTGGAACTGCAGTTGGAGAAGAAGGAGAGAGAGTGGCGCATCTTTGGGAGAGGATTTTTTGTATTAGCTTAAGTTATCTCTTGGCATTATATTGGATATCTATAATAAGGAAGTTTTGTTGGGTTTTCTTCCCCTAGAGGGTTTCCCAGGTTAAATACGGTGTCTCTTGTGATTGTGTATTTCTCAGTGACCTTGTATTATGTTGTTGTTATCTATTGAAATGCAAAGAACTATAATAATGGCTTAAACATTAACATCTTCTTCCATAATATACATCTTGCACTCGAAATTTTTGTTCTCTACAATTCGACCGTGTACTCCACCCTTTTTCCCTTTTATTCTTCCCATGTGTTATCGCCTTCTGGTTATATACTTAGTCTCCTTTCTATGATCGTAGGTACTAGCGTTGTCGAGCTGACATATCTTCATTTTAATCTATATCATCACATGACAAATCTGATCGACTATTGTTCCTTTCTATAATTAGCCAAGTTTATGGCCACGCTTCCCAGCTTGGCGCTTTCAAACTCTGTTTCTTCTTGTTTCGTGATATACATCTTGAACTCAAAACTTATGTCCTCTACAATTCCACCATAGATTCCTTGAACTCGCAAGCTTCATTCTACCATGGTTCAGAAATGCTTCAAAGTATCTATTGTTGCCTTCCATCCCCACTAACTTCCTGTCGTTCCTAATATACATTGGTTGTTCTCTTACTAGTAAGAACTCAACACAATGGTATGAAACAATTGGCATCCTACCCTCCTCAATATACAAATTGACTACCGAGTTCACATCTTGTACTCAAAATTTTCGTGATCTATAATTCCACTGCAGACTCCTTAGTCCTTTTTCCCTTTTCTTCTTCCCGTGTATTATGGATTTTTGGTTATATACTTAATCGCCTTTCTATGATCATGGGTTTCAGTGTTGGCAGGATGAAATATCTTTATCTCCATCTATGTAATCACATGACGAATCCAACCGACAGTTGTTGCTTTCCATACTTAGCCAATTTACAGCTGTGATTTTTGGGTTGGCAGTTTTGAACTCTGCTGCTTCTTGTTCCATGATGTACATATTGCACTCAAAACTTTCATGATCTACAATTCCATCATGACTCCTCGAACTCGCAAGCTTCACGCTACCATGGTTCACAAATGTTTCAAAGTATCTGTCGCTGCCTTCCATCCCAACTAACTTCTTGTCCTTCCTAATATACATTGGTTATGCTCTTACTAGTGACAACTGCACACACTGATACATAACAGTTCACATATTCCCCTCCGCAATATACTAGTGAGATTATGCATTGAAATGTTCTGAACAATACAATTTGACTGTCAGGACCTCACGTCTTTTGGGGAGACCTTGTCAGCCTATTTTGGATCCTCGTGTTGACGGGTTCACGAAATCTCCAATTCTTAGTCACTGTTTCGGGTTGGCGCATTCAAACTCTATTGCTTCTTGTTCCGTGTTATACATATTGCACTCAAAATTTCCATGATTTATAATTCCACAACGGACTCCTTAAGTCATTTTTCCCTTTTCTTCTTCCCATGTATTATCACTTTGTGGTTATATACTTAGTCGCTTTTATATGATGGTGGGTTCCAGCATTGGCAGGCTCACATATCTTCATCTCCATCGATATCCTCACATGACGAATCCGATCGACCATTGTTCCTTTCCATACTTTGCCAATTTTATGGCCGTGCTTGTCGGGTTGGTTCTTTCAAACTCTGTTGCTTCTTGTTCCATGATATACATATTGCACTCAAAATTTCTGTGATTTACAATTCCACTACTGACTCCTTTGTCCTTTTTCCCTTTTCTTCTTCCCATGTACTATCTCTTTGTGTTTATATACTTAGTCACTTTTCTATGATCGCATATTCTAGCGTTTGTGGGCTAGCATATATTCATCTCTATCCATATCCTCACACGACGAATCTGATCGGCCGCTATAACTCTGTTGCTTCTTGTTCTGTGCTATAGATCATGCACTCAAAACTTTTGTCATCTACAATTCCACCGCGGACTCCTCGAACTCGCAAGCTTCACTCTACCACGGCTCACAAATGTTTCAAATTTCTTGTCACTGCCTTCCATCCCCACTAACTTCTTATCCTTCCGGATATACATTAATTATTCTCTTACTAGTGATATACAAATTTCTTTCTAGACTGTCCTACCATACCCTCTTCGATGTTACGCATATTGCACTCAAAAACTTCCGAGACATACAATTTGACCCTCTCACCCTCACCTCCAATGGTTGTACCTTGTAACCCTATTTTGAAGCTACTTTTTCTTATGCCCGTGACCTTCATTCTTTCTTAATATGCAATTAGAAACCTTTCATGGTAACAGCTGACCACGAAGGAACCGTCAACATTGTCATTAATGAGCAAAATGCTCAAGGAGATCTCCCATTATTACGCATTAAACCAAGATCTACAGAGATTTATTTTGTCCCTTTCGATTGTTCATCTTGGACACAAGTTGTCGTGTTGGCCCACTCAAGAAATATACAAGGTTTAATCGCTCATTTTCGTATCCACCATGTTCGCATTTCTTTGTATGCAATTACTAGTGTTTAATGATAACAACGCATCATGCAGCAAACGTCCAAATTGTCATTAATGAATGAAAGTCTCAAGGATATCTCCCATTCACACACATTGGACCAAGATTTGCGCAGGGTTATATTATCCCTTCGAAATTTTCATTTCAATCATCATCTGGAGAAAACAAATGTTCTTGTACACTTATGGTAGCAGCTCGACAACAGTTTTGTGTAGATACAGTAAATATCTTCGGACATCAGGACCAGAACTTCCAGTGGTCCAGGGCATACTTTTACTATTCATCCCATTCCGCCAAGAACAAAGTGATTTGGACCTCCAGAATCGCTCATACAGGCTGCGTCCATGATGCTTTTTACTGTAAGAAGGTGGTCTCTTGGTGCACCAAAAAATATATTCCAATCCAAAGAATTATTTCACTGTGTGACCATTCTCCTATTTCTTTGTCGCCTCAGGTCTTCCGCAAGATGTTAAAATTGTCGGAGCCAACATTAACATTAAGAGGACAAGACTGGAAGAAGTTCCTAGAAAAACATGATAACAAGTTGGACATATTGGCCGCATTCCTCAAAAGACCCAACAACAATTCCTCAAGATATCAGAAAGTTGCAGGTAAGTTCCTTTAGAAATCCATTCTGGTAAATTGCGTGGTTGTTTACAATAATAACGAGACAGCCATCCACGACAAGCATTTCCCATATAATTATTTATATTTTGTACTTCACAGTCAATGAACAATTCATTTTTGATTGGGGGAAGCTAATTTCCATTGAGATCTGTTCCCAGTTGTCACGATTCAAAGAATCAAATAAATTTTATATGTCATCCTACTTTATTTTCGCAATAATGCATTGTTGTCTGTTTCCAAAGCTTTCTCTTTCCAATAAAATAAACTATGGATTTGACCCAGTAACATTTTGGTACCAGGCCCTATGGAGGCACAAGGCCTCCCATTGTTTTTATGAAGTTTTTAGTGGCTTTGTCTCAGTTTTCAAATATTTGTTGTTAGGGAAGGATGCTCCCCGCATGTCTAGCAAGGAAACCAAGTTTTTGAATAGGAAGGGCACACATGAACAAAAGGAAAATCACACTGTACTCATGGTCTTTAGTTCTAAGGAAAATCTTGCTTTACTTCCATGCCACACCACAGACAAGATTTTTGTTGCAGAAATAGCAAGGAAATACAACCACTGGTTGCATTTTTTCCATGAGAAAAAAAAAAATAGTTCATTCCTCTGCCTTGGAAAGTCGGAGACTTCGTGTGCAGAAATGTCAAAATATTGATGAATTTGTCGGGCATTTCAAGAAATTGAACCTAACGTATGCTGAAAGGATAAAAGGGTTTTACCCTAATGGGATTTTTCGAGAAAATTTACTGGCAGTTGGCTTTAACAACTCTTTTATCCATAGACACCTGAATGAAGACAAGGACAATGACAACAACAATGTTTCTTCTGGCAATTGCAACGCGGAGACATTGAAAAGCACGAATGAATTGTACAGACAACAGGGAAAAGTATCAAGTGAGAAGAGTGCCCAATCCCCCGCCAGCACTCCCAAGAGAATGACATCATGGAGAATCGCTTCAATGGCCCACCCCAGTAAGAAAGAAACCCATAAATCTTTGAACGAAGGAGGATATAACCCTCCTCGCATAAAAATTGATATTTCTCACAAAATTCCACTGACGAAGAAGATAAAAAACAATGCAGGGCAGGTGGATGAACCCAAAATTGAAAGTGAACAGGTGCAACTTGAAATTGAAACTGAGCACATGCAAAAAATTGGGTCATCCGTAGTGGAAATAGTTGAGCCCGAAATTTTTTACGTAGATGAATCCTTCATATCCCAGAGTGTTATTTTTGACAACCAATCTAAAAGTATGGTCATTAAAAAGAGAGATGTGACAAACATGAAAGGTAATTCTCGCACAGATATTAACTTTAGGAAAATGTGTCCATCCCAAAGTTCACCAAGTAACCGGTGATTCTCTTCATGATTCCATTAGAGGAATTGAATCGGAAAATACCAGAGTGAAAGAATGCCTCAATGAATTTGAGAAAGATTTCATTGCAACCCCATAATTTTCCAGTCCTTTAGCAAAACGTATGCCTGCCACCACTGCATCAAGGATGAAAGTATCCTCTACCCTCCTTGCATGCTCTAGAGACCTTGTAGAGAATAACATCAACAAAAGAATGCAACTAGTTATTGAATCCTGGGAAACATCACAAAATTTAGTTTCCTTCGGAAAGAAGGCAAATGATTTTCTCGAACATTTGGAGGCGATTTTAAAAAATGATCAGCGTTTCTATGAAGAGGTGATGACCCCCTTTTCCAACCATGTCGTCAAGACATCGAAACTGAAAAGAAGACAAGAGAAACTCCCCTCCCCAAAGACGACCAAAAAAGTAAAAGCATGCTGGAAAAAGAAAGTTAAGAATCTTGATCTCATTGTCGAATCATGTAAACAAGCCATATTAAAAAAGGAAGATTTATTCACAAGCCTGATCCATACAGACTTATCCGGAAGTACCAATGAGGTTCGAGACCCAAACTTAATTCTGAAATCCTTGAAAATCACCAAAGAAGCCTTCCATGAACAACTTGATATTTTAAAGGGTTTGTCTTTTGAAAAGTTTTACGGCATTGTTGAACATCATGTAGATGAGCTAGAGCATTGGGTACTGGACTATGCAGAACACAATGAAGAAATTGAACAGAGTCTGCATAGTATTTCAATGGATCTAAAGAAATTAGAAAATGACCTTTACAGCATAGAAATATGGGATGAAATCAACATGTCCCCCGTGAGAAGCTACATCGAAGAATGGTTCCAACAGAGAATGGACAACCTCATCCAAGAAGGAAAACAACCGGTCGACACGACTCCACTGACCATCGACGACAACAACAAAAACGCATCGACTTCATAGTAAGTCTATACTGGCATCTTTTTTTCGTTATCGGTCTAGTTTGACTCCATACTATCATCTTGTTTTCTTTATCAATCCAGTTATTACCTATTTAAATAGAAAACTATAACCAAAGACTCATAACTTCCAATTTATTCTTTTCATATCTTCCTCTCTACCGTTGTGCACTTCTTCTTTTGACATTCCTAATTCTTGTACTTATTTATTTTTATGGTCCGCAGGAGCCCCAATCCCAGTCTATATGATAGACGCATTTTAATTTCCAGCAATATGTAACAAACATTATTAATTTTTTATAAATTTCAAAGAAAACATATTCAAAATGCCTTTATTGTATGCTAATTTTTGGGTGCCCAGGAACCTTTCTTGTTTGTTCCAAAGAAAACTAATTTGAGAATGCTACATTTTTTTATGTCCTATTGTATGCCAATTTTTTTTTCCCGGGAACCTTTGTTGATATAACAGACGTTACTACTTTCAAAGAAAACTAATTCGGTAATGCCTTTCTTGCAGGACGTTGTTACTATTCTATTCTTTTAAAGAAAACTTTTTTGGAAATGCTAGTTTTTTTGTGTTTTTTCCCACGAACCTATGTAACAGATGTTATTACTATTCTATTGTATGCTACATTTTTTTTTGTCTAGGAACCTTTTAAATGTTCCTGTAACAAACGTTCTTACTAGGAACCTTATTATTATTATACACTAATTTTTTTTTGTCCAGGCTCCTTTTAAATCTTTTCTGTACTATCAAACTTAGATACTAGGAACCTTTGTTGATGTACCATACATTAATACTTTTTGATAAATTTAAAATTAAACTAATTTGGGAATACTAAATTTTGCATGGATACCACATAAACTTCAACTTCCTACCCACGTGTCTGTACTCAGTCACATTTATTCCCATTCCAACCTGGCAGGGACTACGCTGCCATGCAATAGTTGTCTATTTTTGAAAACATGAAACCATCCATTGAACAATCACATGCAATTGAAAGTGAATGATCATGTGCATATTTCCTTTAATCTTCTTGACCTTCTTGATGTTCTTCCACTTTTGTTTCCATTGTTGTCATCTCCATCGTTATCATAATTACTATTACTATTCCACAATGAGGATGAAGGAATAGGAGGATTTTCATTTATTTTTAGTCTTAACGCTATAGTGCTTCTTATGTTGTTGGTTTTATTTCCATCATGATTATTATCAAGAGAATGTGAGGTTAGGGTTTGGTGGAAACCCCTTTTCTTCAAGTAAGACAAGAGTGCTTTCTTTATTTTCTCTTCATTCGGAGAATTCTTCATTTCTCTTATTTAGTTCATAGATTTCTTCATTCTTTCAAGATGGGTGTTAATATATTTCATAATTCATACACTTTCCATACTAACGCATTGATTTAAAAATGAAGAAGACTTGTATTCTTGAAAATATTTGCAAGTTAAATTTTATGTGTTAAAATGCAAATGGATCAACTTTGCAACACAACTTTAATAGGATTTACTCATTCAAGATGCATATAAACAACGGAAAAGTCAGTGAACAGAAAAAACATAACACAACAAATGATAAAGGAGTTCACCCCTCTCTTGGGCTACATCTCCTGGTCCAGCTTCCAATGGATCATTTGTATTATTTTCTCAAAGTGCTCAAAAATGTGCTTTAAAATGCTCAAAATGCCAAATAGACTGCTCCAATGGCTTCAGAACATCCAAAAACCCCTAGCTGGGCTTTTTCGACACCTCATTTGGCCAAAAATTGAAGAAGATAGGCTTCCAGGAAGTCCTCCCTTCAAACTTGTTGTCTCTGCATCTACAAAACGCACCCTTGTTGGCTCAACCTAGCCCATACACATCTTTAAGCGTAAAAACTTAGCACTGGGTGCAACCGCACAACCGGTACAAACTGTCGAACGGTTACGCGCTGACCTTTAACTACCAAGGCCCGTGGGCACATGGCCACCACATGACCGCTCGCAATACACAACAGGGCTAAAGTTCAAACCATATACAAAACCATAGGATTAGACCGCACACATACACATTGGTCACATGTTATATGTCAAACCGTGTGCATATCAAAATAGTTACAACACATATATATATTATGGTGGGTTTAACCACCCATAGCACTGGTCGTATGCAATACATATATATAACCATGGGTCGGGGCTTATCCCTGGCCCGGTTCATGCCCCAATTCACATATTTACAAATTCAAATATATTAAAACACATACATATGTTAAGTAACACATGCAGACATGCCGGTTGGGTGGCCTTTCCCAAGGCTTTACCCTACCCAGAGTTCACGAGGTCAACTCCTGCCAAGTGCAAAGATTTTAAACCAATAAACATGTGACACATGGCGGCCATTGATTGGGCCACATGTCACCATCCCGTTCGCTGCCAACAAGCCATGTCACATGTCAACTATATCAATAGCTACCTGCCACGTGTCGTACGACCTGCCACATCAGTGTCCGTATGGACTGTACAGTCAGCACCCCTTTTTTTGCCTGTTTGTCATTTTGAACATAACGCGATATCTCTCGCTCCCGACATCCGTTTGAACCCAAATGAGTTGCGTTGGGTTCATAACAACGAGGCCTACGCTCTCGTTTGATTTGAAGCGATTTCGAACACGTTGAATTTTTGAGCAAAATCTGATCCCCTGGATCACGCATAACAGGAAAAATACAAAGATGATGTATTTATACAATATATATTATTAGTTATTAGATTCTCATAAAGTTTACAACAATGTGTATTTATACACTGAAATGAATATAGTCACGTCCACATTTTGCAATGGACTTGAATTTACATTAATAGTATATAACTAGTAACTACTTGACTTTGTAATATAGAATGAGGTATATTAATCTTTATTTTCATTGCATCAAAAAATTTCAATCCATTATTTTCCCATTGGAAAATCTTTTCATTGGCTCTTATGACATGTGGGTGGTTCAACCATAGTAAAAAGGGATAATATAAACTTCTACAAGTATTGCGATACCCCAACAAAGCTCCTTGCTATATTGAAATTAGGATTTGGCCACTTGAGGATGCCCTCCATCTTTGTAGGATCTATCTTGACTTAACCTCTTCCAATCACATATCCCAGATACACCAATGATTGCTATGACAATTCAAATTTCTTAAGGTTTGAAAGTAGTTTACTCTCTTTCAATCTCTTTGACATCTGCATGACATGTGTGATATGATATCCCTAGGTAGAGCTATAAACAAATATATCGTCTAAGAACACTATTATAAATGGATCTAGACAAGGGCACAATACATCATTCATTAAACACATAAATGTACCTAGTGCATTACATAAACCAAAAAACATTTCCAACCTTTCATATATACCTTGTTGTGTCTTCAAGGTATTCTTCCAAGTGTCTTCTTCTTTAACTTGCACCTAGTGGTATCCCAATTTGAGAGCCAACCTATTGAAGTACTTGGCATGTTATAACTGATCTAGCAAGCCATTAATCCAATGCACGATATCGATTCTTGAACATGATCTTATTGAAATCTTTGTATTTGATACCATTATCCAAATCCCATCCTTATTGTCTACTATAATGAGGTGACCAACAAGGCGAGGTGCTTGGTCAAATTACTCCCTACTCTATTTTTTTCAACAATTGTTTCTTCATTTCATGTATTTTCAGAATGGACTCTCTATACAACCCAATGTTTGGCAATGTGGAGTTAAGAACAACTATTTCCATCCTCCACTTCTCACTTAGGTCATAACCCTTTAGGCTCACAAAAAATTCTTTGTACACTCAAAAAATCTCCTCCAAAAAATGTTCACGCTCTTTAGAACATCCCTCCAAATATCCATTTACATTTACTGATTCATTTCCTAGCCAATTCTCTGTTAAGAAGAGTAATACAATCTTCCTTCTAAAAATGTTCAATTTTTTGGGTAGGTTAGCACTTACAAGAGAGATATTCAATTTAAATTTTTTTGCATTGATTATGAAAGAGTTATTATTATTGACGTGGTACTCATTTTCTCTCCTCATGAAGATTGGATATTCTATGTACATTTAGGGGCTTATAAACACTACATCACATACATCAAGTGGTACTATGTCTACCTCCAATTCATGAATATAATTTTCAATTATAGAAAATTTGATATTACACTGCTTAGTGACCATGAGATATACATACTTATTTACCAATTCCAATGGATATGGATGAGGATGGTCATGAACTTCCAATACATGCTTATTGACTAAATATTCTTCTATGAGGTGGGGCTATGAACTGGAATCAAATAAAGCATCCACATTTTGATTATTGGCTTGGATCTTAATATGAAAGTGTTTAGTAATCTCCTTCTCTCCCTTATCATGGAGGATACTAAGATTCACCTCCCTCGTCATTTTCGTGAAAATGATCTTTTGAACCACATATAAGCTACACTCTACATGGTTTTGTCAATCCATGATTAACATGTCCTTCTTGGCATCCTTCTAGTAGTCCTTTGGATTTATCTCGAATGTAGCTTCTAACACTTATCTTCAGTGTGGTCATTGATATTACAATGGTTATAGTAGTTATTTGGAAACTTGTGGTGATGTTTACTACATGTTCTCTTCTTTTCCTTTCCTTTCCACTTCTTCTTCCCCTCCTTACAAGCATCTTGGTGGTCATTTTTCTTGGAACCACTTGGATGGCATTTATTCTTACCCATATTCTCGATATATTGTAATGGCACATTGGACTTATCAATTTCCCTAGGTTTACAAAGTAATGATTTCATTTGTAAATGATTGTGTAGGTCTCATATATACTTGAGTAGTACATCGAGGTTATTGTGAGATATATGCAACACAGTCACCATTCTTATAAACTTGGCGGTCTACTTTTTCACACTCTATGCTTGAATCTATTGGAAGTAATGCCATTTGATCCATTTGTCCACTTCATACCCAATAGGGATGAATTAGGACTTAATGAGGGTTTTAAAGACATCCGACTTAGTTGATGGGGTATCATCCTCCAACCTAAGCATTTCCATGTGAATTTATCACCATTTTTTGACATGGACCTCTAGCTTCAGTAAATAAATTGAAATCTTGTTCACTTACTCTATGTTATGAACACTAAAATAAAATTTTAACAATTACAACCATTGATTCAAATTAAAAACATCAATATGAAATTGGTAATGTTTCATGTCCACTTTAAATAGACATGATGGAATTGGAACTTGATCTCTCTTTCTTTGGACATTTTTTCAAATCCTTTTCCAGGTCTTCATTATCTCCACATTTATCCTCTAATTCAACATCTCACTTACAACCACCAATCTACCTTAAAGATAAAAATTTGTTTAGTATATCTACCATGAGGATGGCCATATTGTGAGCCATGTCAATGACCTATCTTTCCATCTTTGAAAAATCCCTTGATCCAAACCATATTGTGGATTTTTATTGTACTCATCCACCATGGCTATGGTTTTCTATAGTTTATGCCAATTCCTAGGTCTGTAAGTTCCTACCAAAATTCAAAAGGAGGATTCTTTGATACCAATATGATCTACAAATTGTCAAAGATATTCCATTTGAAAAATTAATCACAATACATCTTACAATATTATTAAATATCATATTATAATATGTTTTAAACCCAATATAGAATGGAATAATACTTAATACAACAATAATGTTACACCTTCATTTCCTAGCATCGAATATTTAACATAACGTAATAGCTTTCTAGGGTTAGGGTTTTTGCATGTCTCAAACCTAAATTAATGTTAGGGTTTTGGACCCTCTAAAATATTTTTGAAATTTCACAAGTGTGGAAATTGATGTGGCATCTACTTTGCCATGGTCATCAACATAATAGGTCAACTTTTCAAGAGGCATTATTTATGCAAATGGACAACAATTGATGTTATCTTCTAAAACAACATTGTAAAATTTTAATCCCAAAAACAACTCTTTATGTCCTCTAGATTATTCTAGACCCAATCACCAAAGTGGGAGTTTCCTATAAAATGGGCCCTACAAACCAATAGCTCCAATGTTTTTACCTAGAATATATAATGATGCATTCCACATCAATATTGATTTATAAATATAAATTTGTATAATTAGTGAAAATCAAGTATTACAATTGTCATTATTAAGTTTTAGTTTCTCCAAAAACATTTTTTTAAGATACACTTACATAAATGAGACATTCCAATAGTGGGAATAGAGGGTTTGTTATGATAGTGGTTGACCATTAATTGTGCCTAGGACATCCTTTTAATGGATCATGAATACAACTTGAACCACATAACCTATATATAACAAGTGAAATTAGCAATAAAGCTTCTTAGATATGTCTCTTATATTTTAATGCAATAGTTGTATTTTTTTACAAATATAAAAGAAAAACTACTAATGAAACATTTAGAAAATATTTTTTTTGTAATTAAACATATAAATACAAACAAAAATAAATTAGTGATTTAGTTTTTTTTTTATTAAATGAAATTTATATATTCTAATTATATATTCAATATAATAACTTTTACAACTTTAGATTAAAAATAATTCTCAAAGTACCCAAAGACAACAAAAATTTGAAATTTTATCCTCATGAAAAAAAAACACTACATACATTTGAATTCATGGATATGCTTGAATTACAAGATTGCTTTCCACTATCTTCAAGAGGCTTATACTAATACCAAAATTGCATTAGCTTATGTTCATAAAAATAGTGGTGTTGGTGAAGTGGTGGGACATTATTTATCAAAATTACTTAAAATATATCCATAATAGTATTAAAAATTATATTAAAACTAACAAATGATGACAACCTCTTGTTATAATATAAGGCAACAAAATTCATTTAAATAAATAATCAACAAATTATTATTTATTGTATAAAACAATTTTTCAAAACAATTAAAATGAGACGTGTTAAATAAAAAAATATGTCTATATAGATATGAGCTGAAATTAGAATGTTGTATGTTAAATTATTTATGAAAATTATAATAGTTATGTAAAAGAAAGATAAAATTATAATAATTACAAAGGTTAACATATTACTATAGATTGAAGATTTTTCGTGCTTAAATAGAAATATAAGCTAAAGTAATCATCCACATATCACATTGTTATTAATTTTTTAATTATTTGACACTATTAGATAATGACTCAATAAATCTCATAATGTAACTATTGACTAGCTTTTTTCTACCATGTTTGAATTTTGTTGTTAATGTGTGTGTGTTCATGTCTCTATTTCTCACGTAATCTATAACATAATTATTGATTTGAATTTGAAGTTATGCTAATTTATTGAATATTTTGTAAAATAAATTTTGATGAATTGAGATATATGGAAGGAAAATGAAAAAATATATGTTATTGGAAATATTAATAAACCAAAAAATTAATAAAAAAGAGAGAGAATGACTCTTCAAGAATTTGCAATCAAAACATATAATTCCCATGACAATCAATTTACAATCAAAACAATTGCAGACATGGGTTGACCATGTATGTTCATGGATGGTATACCATGAAGTGTAGATAAGGGTTCACCATATATGTGAGTTATCCTAATAACAAATGTGGATATGGAAGAAAGAGATTGGGCTAGAAATGAGACATCAAACCAATATATGACACTACATGTATTTATTCTATTGAAATGAATTTAATGATCTCAATGAATAGATGTCCTTAAAACTCCAAAATTGGGTTATATATGTTTGGAAAAAAAAATTGCACTCGTATTTAAAAATCAAAACTTAGGTATAACTTAAAATTGAAAAATCACATTTAATTAGAGCTCTACCAAAAAATATTGAATCGGTCATCCAATCACATGCTTGGTAAAAGTGACTTGAATATTATGAAAAAATAATTAGTTTTTTGAGCATATGTAAAATATTGGACATAAAGAAAATTATTTGTAGTCAAAGGAAATCTAATTGACAGTCAACATGGAATGCTATAGTCCTTGGGCATGGAATAATAATGAATCCAAGAAATCTACTTACATAGGGCTAAAAATCCCAAAAATAATAATTTGAGAAGCTAGAGATATTGATACATAAATTGCTGCATAAATTAAGTCTCAACATCTTGGAAATTGTGTACTTGAGATTCTTTTATTTTGTATAGGGTGTATATACTTAAACAAAATTCGAAGAACAATACTAATTAGAAGTTTCCAAGAAATTAGGTCAATGAATTAGGTTGACATGCCATATTTCTTTCATGTCTCTTGTAAACACTAAATAGTAACATAAATTATCTATACATATTGAAGTACAATTTTAAACATAATGCAAATATTATATTAAAAAATCATAGACGAATTGGGTGGACATGTGATATTTCTTTCATGTCTATTGTAAACACTAAATAATGACATAGATAAAATTTTAAACATAATAAACATAACGCAATTATTATATTAAAATATCATAGACATTATTAACACAAAAAACTAACTTTATATTTATAATTGCAATTTCTTTATAATGTGATTTTGATAAAACTAACTTTATATTTATAATTGCAATTTCTTTATAATGTGCTTTTGATAAAACTAACTTTATATTTATAATTGCAATTCCTTTATAATATGTTTTTGATATTACAAGTAGAAAGCCCTTAAAATTTAGCCCAAAATATTTTAAACATAATAAACATAATGCAAATATTATATTAAAAAATCATAAACATGAATAACACATAAAAAATTTCTTTATAATGTGCTTTTGATAAAACTAACTTTATATTTATAATTGCAATTCCTTTATAATATCTTTTTGATATTACAAGTAGAAAGCCCTTAAAATTTAGCCCAAAATATTTTAAACATAATAAACATAATGCAAATATTATATTAAAAAATCATAAACATGAATAACACATAAAACAAACTATATATTTATAGTTGCAATTCCTTTGTAATGTGCTTTTGATAGTACAAGTAGAAAGCCCTTAAAATTTAGCCCTTTGTAATGTGCTTTTGATAGTACAAGTAAAAAGCCCTTAAAATTTAGCCCAAAATATTTTTAGGAGAAGTATTACAAATCAAAAACATGCTTTAAAAAATGAAGTAATTTACATGCTAAAGAAAGTTGTATTAGAACAATGTCCTTTGTTAGTGTTCTTGCACCAATATTATTTAGTGCTTGGTAAAAAAAAGTGCAACAAAATCTCCATTGGATATGTTCTTCATAGAAGCTCTGCACCTATATGCAAGTTTTGGTATGCCTATAGTTTATAGTGAAACTGGGTGTAAGAATACATACATTCAATAAATAGCAAAATTGAAATTCTAAAATATTTTAACATAACAATATTTTGAAACATACTTTTTAAAGTTGAAATTAGACCATCAGCGATTAAAACTACAACTAGAAAATCTAATATGGTCAGTCGGAAATAAACAATATTCGTAGGAATTGTATTTTTCTAGTTTTCTAATACAAGACATGACCAATACCATTGGTCCTTCATATTTAGATTTTATTTCTAGTTATTACCATCCATATTTGCAAAAAAATATTTCTTTCAAAATGCACCTTCTTGTACTCTGAAGTTTACTTGCGCTAACATCAATAAGTTCATCTACTCTGAAGTTTTCATATACTATGAAGTTTACTTGCGCTGACAACACTACATTTACTAATCTAGTTTTTGTTATAAACAAAACTCAATGCCAAGTCAACACAACTCTGTTGAAAACCTAAGACATATGCCCATGCTAAAAACTTACTGAAAGAAAAAATTGCAAGAATATGAAACATTTACTTTCACAACATGTTTAGCAGTTTGACAAAATGGGCAGTGTAATCACTGTTGTAAGCATGCGACACTATCTGCATATATCCGTACTCGAGAAATCACTCAAAAAGAAAGAGCAGTGCCAAAATGAATGTATGCAGCGGTTAGGGATTTTCATACATACAAACAAGCAACAACTGTTCACGAAGAATGGAGACAGTATGCATGTAGCTGCTAGGGTTTTTCATACACACAAACAAGCAATAACTGTTCACAAAGAATGGAGACGGTATGCTTACGTGCTGCTTGATATTTCGTACTGACTATCAGGAATTGTTTTCCCCTACCTGCTGCTATGTTCCAAGCAAAATCACAAAATCATTTTTGCTAAAACTCTTCAATCATAAAAATTAGGATTCAATAAAATAAAAAAACTTCATGTGCAATGGCGATTTTAATGTTTATTTACATCACATGTTTCGATCACTCTTCAAATTTCAATTTGAATTTGCAAAATTAGTTTTGCACTCAATGGTTATCTTGGTTTGGATAGGTCATGCTTGCAGTTTGAAGAAAAAGTTTTTTTTTTAATGATCTATAAAAATGAAGCTTTCCTGTCTTTCTATTTTTTTGAAAATAAATTAGCCTACATCTCTGATCTTTGATAAAATTTCATTTGCATATCCAAAAAGAAAACATGGAAATTACTCTTCAAGAAAACAAGTAGAACTGAAAATTACCAAATTAGAATAAAAAAGACAACATGGAAATTACAATTTAAGAAAACAAGTAGAGCTGAAAATTACCATGATTAGAATAAAAAGCATGAAAACTTAATTTAGAAACCCAAAAGCAAGTATGACAATGCAAATTGAAGATTCAAAAGCACTCCAGAAGTGAACTTTTATACAAAAGAATAAAAGGTAAAAATTGCATCTAAAACCGTGAGAGGGATTAGTTTTTGTCACAGGGTCTGAAAAAACAGTTCTTAAATAAGCATAAAGTTAAGTATTTTATCTTATAAAGGAGTGCTGAAAATGCAACCTCAGGTTTCGGCTTTAGACCTGGAGATGCACGTATCCAGAATTTTACCAAAGAAAAAAAAGGACATAAATTCAATTTCCAAATATGCCCAATACTGAAAATGTTATTTTCAATTTATACAAGCTCAACAAAGAAATCTAAAAATGGAAATTTAAAGAAGAGAAAGGAAAGCTGAAAATTGCATTTCCAGAGAAAACATTCTAAAACAAATAAGGAAATATGAATATTGTCCTCTTCACAGGGTTTCAAGTTGCACAGTAAAGTTAAAAAATGTTTGCATTTTAACCAAAAATGACAGCACTGAAAATTGCCTTCCCAAGCAAGCAAAGAAGAACTGGAAAGTACATTCCAACATAGGAGAACGAAGCGTGGAGCTTGTATCTGCAATGCTAAGTTCAATCCTCTTCAAATTTAAACAATAACATAAAAAAAATCTTCTCTCTAACTTAGTAGAGAAAAATAACCTAGTTTGTAATATCTGGTTCTTAGCTCAATAGCCTTCGTAAAATGCAAAATTCAACAAAGCATTAAAGGGAAAACATAAAAGCAAAACATTACAGTAAAACCCAAAAAAGCGCTTGAAAAAATCAATTTACAAGGAAGCCCATCGAAGAGCAGAAAATGCACATTCAACCAACTAATTTTAACTTTCTCAAACTCGAAACAAACAAAGAGCAGAAATACAATTTTTAATAAGTTAATTCTCTTCAAATTTTATACAAAATCTATACAGGTTCGATAATATTTAATAAGTTAATTCTCTTCAAAATTTGTCCCGGTTTAGAGAATATTATAGATGTCCATAGTACAACATATGTTTTGAATTTAAAATCTAAATAAATTTTATTAATATTTTTTAAATTAAATAATAATATTAAATAACAAAATTTGTCTCGGTCTTTAGATATTTATAGTTAATCATAATAATGTATGAGTTTGACTTTTTATTGGAAAATATTTTCTCAAAATTTCGAAACCTCCAATGTTGTTTGGATTGAACATTTCACCCATGTTTAAATTTTGGAAGTTTCAAAAATACAATATTTTCTAGAAAACCCAAACTCATACATTAAAAAAAAAAAATTGTATTTTATATACAAATTGTCAACAAAATTTAAAAGAAAAAAAACATTATTTCCCATCGTCTTTTTTCTAACAAGTCACCCATCCTTTGACAACGGAGAACGGAGAGTCATACATATAAATCATTTGTAAGATTTAGGAAGTAAAAACGTAACAACCTGTGGATATTAGTATACATGGAATCAAACTAACTGTATAGTTATAGTTGATTATGAATAACAACATTAACATGGTCTTCATAACACTGTGGCCATTGAAAGGGCATAAAGAATAGACATGAGCTATAAAATTACTATTCATTGGGTTTAGAGGTTTTTAGCTCTTCAGTACGAGGAGATGGTGTCTAACGTGAATAACAGTAAGCTGGAAAGCCTCTGACATAGTACTACAGATTAGACGGATGGATGGATTTTTTTTTTCTTTTCACTAGATCTGATGAATAATATTTAAAAAAATATATATATTTTTATTTTTCCTATATTTTATGAATAAGATTTAAATTAATCACATTAAACAAATAAATAATTAAACAATAAATAATTAATTTTTTTAAAACAATTTAAAATTTAAATTTATTTTATTCTTAAATTAAAATTTTGAAAAATAAATATAATTAATAATTATTTAGAATTGTTCTCACTATACAATATATCTACCTTTAGTCATATGTATGAAGAAATATATCCAAATATATTCACCTTTGGTTATATATATATAGAAAAGTTAGAGGAAAAATATAGAAAAAATCACCTTCTATAGCAGGAGGAAGACACAAACACTGAACATTGCAAATGCATTTGAATATCACCACTATATCTGTATATATCTTTATTTATTTAAGGGTGAAAATGCATTGCATTTGCAGGTAACAAGTGTCCAGAAAAATATGTGTTTCTCATACAAAATTATAATAAAAAAAATATCTATTTAATTATAATTCATTTTGGTTTATGTTGTTTATATAAAAATTGTAAAATAAAATATTTATTTTTATTATAATTCATATAATTTAATATAAATAGAATATAGGTTAATGAATTTATTATAGGTTAATAAAATGATAATGAAAATATGGAAAAATATCATGACAATGTAAATATGGAAAAATATCAAAATATTAATTTGAAGAGATGATTGAAAATACATACAAATCCAATTTGAGGTAATCTTATAAAAAATGAAATTTAAAATATTAATAAAAGATTTAGAATATATAATTTTTATTTTTATTTTTGTATAACTATATGAAAATCCATTTTTTTAATAATAATATATTATTTTTTTCAAAATATAATGAATATACTTGAATTAACAATTTAGTAAATAATGTAGGAATTCAGTATGGAATTTCAATATGTAAATCACTACCTCTACACCTTTCTTAATGCTAACTTTAATTATTTTAAATGGTCTTGGGTAAAGGTTTTATTTTTTGGTCAACGTTTCAGAGGATGATTGTCACAACCTGTTCTTATAATGGAGGTGGTGTGGTTAGAACTCAAACGATCTGTGCTTCGACTCTTTCCTTAATCTCACTTTCAATCATAAGTACATGGCCTGCAACATTCTTCAGAGTTATAACTCTAATTTGAACCCTCTATTGAAGTTTTGCGTGTGATATTCGTTTTTGATATACCAATCCCAATAGATTTGGCCTCCACTCTATCGATTTTCGTCAGGCAAGTTAACTATTCTGAAGGTATTTCAACATTCTTTAGGTTATGGTGCTGAAGCTCATTTCACCATCCAAGAGCTTCTCATTATTATATCAAGCCCTATTTCTGATGGTTGTTTTACACGTGCAAGATTTTTCTATGCCTCGGCCGCTCACTGAAGATTGAATTTTAACCCCGTATTTGTTGAATGTGTCTAGCAGCATTATCTATCCTGAGTGCCTTTTTTCTATATCTTGTGCGTGCAAATACTTTGAAGATCTTTATGTCTTTGTTGATGGAACCATAGATTAAAGAACTATATTATTATTTTGATGTGGTTCTGGACCATGGTATAGCAATTCTTTGATTACTGCACTCTCCTTTGTGGAATTTCACACAACTCAACTTGTAGATGGATTTCTATAAGTTAGTGATGTTGAAAATTACTACTTTAGTAAGCGAAGATATATTGATTACATATTGCTCAGGGTTTTCTCCAATCACTAAAGGCTTTTTGTGTCAAACACTATGAAATTGGCATTGCAACTCCATTTTATGAAAGGATATCATACTTGTTTTCTTGAAAAAAAGTTTTTTTTAAGTCAGAACAATTGGGTTTTCTTGAAAAAAAGTTTTTTTTAAGTCAGAACAATTGGAGGCATCTTCTTATCTCCGAAACAATTCTTTTCAAACTTTCTTAACAACAGTGGATTTGAAGGGCTTTAGCAGCACCAACAACAGCGATACATATCCAACCAAGCCATTGTATTAACATTGTCGAAGGAATCACCATCACAGCCTTCCGCCCTTCCTCCATGCCACATCTCTTCCGCAGCTAATGTTGAACCACCTCATCCTTGTGTAATATAGGAGTTCACTTTCTCTCTCACATAAAAAATAATTAAGCAAATTTAGGCTACCACTCTTGTCCACACTCTTGTCTTCCAGCTAAACCCACACATTTTTCATCACGAATATGGGGGACAAATGAAGGGGGAGCTTTTGAACTCTTATATTTGCAGTCTCGTTGCATATTTCAAACTATAGCCTAAAACGACTGAGGCACAATGTCTCTGCCTCACATAATACCAACTTGATGACGTGGCCTTAATGGTGGCAATCTTTCTCCGAACTTGAAGCAATGTACTTTATTAGTTCCACTTCACAGTGCGTTTAACACTTGGGAAGCTTTTTATATAGGCTCTCGAAGGCATTTTTACCCTCATAGGCACTTAGGATTTGAAGTGCCAATGGTTACAAGTATGTCAAACTATAGATCAAACTATCCAACACTATATTGGGACTTCTCCAAATCAATGAATTGGGCTTCTTTGAGAGCAACACCCTTGACCAGACCTTTATCCAAGTCAACACTATATTGGGACTTCTCCAAATCAATGAATTGGGTTTCTTTGAGAGCAACACCCTCAACCAGACCTTTATCCAAGTCCTCACAATGGAACAGAAGTTTGCAAGCAACTCCTACTTCCCTTTTTTCCTATACCTAATCTTAACCCACCTCAACAATAGTAAGTCAACCATTCTCCTCCAATGACTTCATCATATCACTCAAGGTAAGTTTGTCTTTTGTTTCCCTTCGACTACTTTTTTTCTCTACCCCATCCATCTATATTCCACCTCATAAATGTCAAGTTCCATAACCTCCACCACCTTCTTTCTCTACCCCATCCTTCTATATTCCACCTCATAAATGTCAAGTTCCATAGCCTTGGACTACAACTAGTAGGCCTTCCCAAGGTTATCTCACATCACCTCCTTGGTATCAGATTTCTATAAAAAAAAACGCCATATAGATAATCCACCTCCTTGGTTATCTTTGATCCAATTACGTAACTACCTACAAAAACATGCACAACCTCCCTACCACCGCATTCACACATAGCTCCAACTCTTAATCATGAACCTACTCATCGAGTTTTCCACCTAACTCCTTCAATGAATCCCTCACCCAACCCCAAGGAACTTATCTCTCATGTCTTCCCCCCATAACCACCAACCACTATTAAATAACTCTACGTTCTCCCTCAACAACATAGGCAACATACCTCTCCCACTGCTAGACTATCCAATGCTCAACAAAAAAACTCTTACTCACACTCCTCCTCACCAATCCACCTCTATATTCACGTGCCTTAACCTTAAATGAATCACTACCGAACTACTCCCATCCAAACCCTCAATCCTCCACCTACCCAAACCTCTCTCTCCTTGCTACTCTCAACAAACTTGGCACAACAACCCAACCTATCACAGTTACTAGCACCTCTACACACTATAGCTTTCCATCAAAACACCACTTCTCTTAGAGCACGTGGATCTATACGCTACCACCACTACACCAAAAGTGTGTCAACTCTTATAGACACAAAATTGCACACTCATTCAAACCATCTTGATGCACATGCCATATGTGCAAACACACCAAATACCATTGATTATGGTGTCCACATCCTTCCAACATTGATAGCCACATGCCATTGCATCTAAATAGATCCCCATAGTAGCCACTCGACCTTCTGTAATAACACAAGTCTTCTTGTTGTTCCACAAGTTATTGCATGCCAATACTCAACATATCGACATATACTCCTTTCGGTCTTTTCCCTCTCCCTAGAGTCATTCCTAAAATAAGACGAAACAAGGGATGCCTTCAATATAAATTGAGAGGAACTAAAACAGAACATGGGAATATCGTTAGTCAGTGCACCCCTTTTAAAGGGAACACCCTCTCTTGCGAATTCTTTACCCAAAGAATTAGTTAGAGTTAGTTATATTTATTACATGTTTTTATCCCTCAAGTTGGCTGCATTTTATTTTATTATTTTATGTTTCACTATTAGTTAAAAGCGATCCAATTGTAAAACTATAATAAGGCCTTTTGCCAAAGTGAATAAGAAAATAAATATGTTCTATTTTCCTTTATTTTTATATTTATATTGATTATTGTTTTTGAGTTTTATACATCATTTGTTGGTTTTCTAGATGTAAGACATCATGTGTTGTCTCACTTGTAATGGTACACATCACATTCAAGAACAAAGCTCCCTTTTAGTAGCTTTATTTCATGGTTTGAGGTCTTTTTCATGTACCATAATCCTTATAAGATTCATTGATGGATTAAGAGCCTTACATTTCTCACCAAATAATTGGCCACACCCTCAAACCCATCTCTATTTTGCAGATAATCCTAATGTCACCCCTATCCTCCTGTATGCCTAAGATCTCCTTTAAAGGGCCATTGTTGTGTTTTAAGGCCTTAATGATGGCATGTTATCATAAGAATATTCATTTAGCACCTAATTCCTTATGTTTCTCTCTCAACCATGGTCAAGGCTTTGACATCCATTATTGATGCACGAAACATCGTAATGGTTCCCATATCTGACTTGAAAGACAATGATCCCCTATAGAGGAGATGTTATGCAATGTGGTGTTCTTCATGGCCCTTGATCCCTAGAGTCTTCATCTAACATCCAATGGCCTTATTTTCATCCCTTAACCATCGTCAATGCCTTAACACCCATCCCTAGTGTGCAAAATCTCATAATGGCATGTGTATTCCACATGGACCCTAAATATAATCTCTAAAGGCCATTTGTTGTGGTTTGAGGTCATCTTCATGGCCGTTGAGCCCTAAAGATCCATTTATGACATAAGCCCTTTTTTTCCTCTCTTAACTATGGTCAGCACCCTAGAACCCAATTGTGGTACATAAAAACTCATAATCATGCTCATATCTCATTTGTATGGCAAATGAACCCTTTAGAAGATCCGGGTTGCAATTTGAGACATTGATCATTGCTATTAACTCAAGAGTCTTAATAGAAGACGTAATTCCCTATATTTATCATCCAACAATGGTTAAGGACCTAAAATCTAACTTGTTAAAACTGCTCATCAAATTTTTCCAATTCTAACTTTCTTAAAATTCCCACAAGAATATCCTTTCCTAGATATACCTTATAATCCCTCAAGAATGTTGTTTCATTGATTTAACTTTAATATTCAATCAATAAATCTTTGATGTTAAAAAATATTAGATTTTCTCTTCAAAATATCTAACAACCAATTCAATAATACTTCAATGTTATCAAAAATTGTTTTCTAAATTAAACAAAATAGACCAACAATATAATAATAAATTCTATATAAATTTATACATAAATATGGTTGGATATAAGAATGTTTAAGTCCAACGATGTATATATCATATGTATAGCATTTATTATTCTACTAACAAATTTCCTAACCATACATCATTCAAATCCACGTCAACTAAAATGACTGGGTACTCTTTGTTGGAAATAGTAATTACAAGTCAGTGAGATCTTCATGTCTCCACTGATTTGTCGGGCAATCGATTTGTAATCCTTCTACGTCAAATCTCCAACCTCTCACTTTTACAGGCAAGCATTATGAGATGTGGTCCTTGACCATGAAGGCGTTGTTCTGAGGTCATGATGTATGGGAGATAGTTGAAAATGGTTATGTGGAACCAGTAGATCAGGTAGCATACAATTCCCTCACACAAGCTAAGAAGTATGCCTTGAAAGATCAAAGAAAGAAGGATGGAAAGGCAATGTTTTACATCCATCAAGCCATGTATGAGAGCATACTCCCAAGATTTACATAAGAAAATGAAGCCAACGAAGCATGGGACATATTACAAACATCTTATCAAGGTATGGACAAAGTAAAGACTTCAAAACTACAAATTCGTAGAAGAGATTTTGAAACTTTGTCAATGAAAGATGCATATAAAGTACATTACTTTTATACCCATGTCAATGAAAGATACATATAAAGTAGATTATTTTTATACCCATGTCATTGGTATGATAAATCAGATTAAGTCACATGGTGAAATCATAAAATACAAAAAAGTTGTTGAAAAAGTCCTTAGGAGTCTTCCTCCTAAGTTTCATACCCTTGTTGTGACTCTAGAAGAGAGCAAAGATTTGAGTCAGTTTAGTCTAGATAAGTTGCAAGATTCCCTCATTAATCATGAACATGGATTGAATAGATCTAGTATGTCATTAGAGAATACATTTTCCGCACAGTCATCTATAAGTCATGGAAGAGGAAGAGGGAGGGCTAACTCAAGAAGCATAGGAAGAAGTTATGTAAGAGGTGGATGCATTAACAGTCCTGGAAATGCTGGTGGAAGAGATCAAAACCAAAATACCGGTTAGCCAAGTGGTCAGAGAACTAACAAATCAAACATTCAGTGCCATTACTGTAAAAATTATTGACATTATGCATATGAGTTCATAAAGAGACAGTATAATCAGAACAAGCACAGTCAAGATTAGACAAACAGTTCAAATAACCAAACCAATCCTATGTTTATGGTGCACGCTCAGGTAATTCCTATAGTCTCTCTAGTTGAATGCAATGTTGTTCAAGCAAGACCATGTGACATATGGTATTTAGATTCACGGTGCAATGACCACATGACAAGAAACATAGAATTTTTTTCTAGATTGGATAAGTCAGTACAAACCAAGGTTAATGTTAGAATAGATATCGAAGTCATTGTCTTAGGAAAAGGCACTATAAACATATTAACCAAGCAAGGAGGACAAAAAGTTATGTCTGATGTATATTATGTTTATGGTCTGAAGCATAATGTGATGAGCACATGACAGTTGTTACAGAAAGGATACATAATCTACATGGAAGATAATGACTTTGTGATTATGGATAAATGCACAAGCAATCAAATTATTGCAAGAATCCAGATGACAAGTAACAAAATTTCCCCATTGAAATTGAAACTAGCCAAGAAGAAGAATACAATGCTAGATGTTGGTAAAGAAAAACATGTGTAGTTAGACACTACATTTACAGCAGAAAGTGCATGCAGTTACAATGAAGAAAATAGTGCGTGTAGTACCAAGAAAGGAGAAAATGGCACAGAAAGGAAGGACACATTCAAATACAAAGTACAAGATGATTCATGGCTATGTCATTTCATATTTGGACATTTGAACTTTGGAGGTCTAAATCTACTACACACAAAGGATATGGTAAAGGTTTACCATTGATTGAAAAAACAGAAAGGATATGTGAATGCTACATATTTGGAAAACAACATAGAGAATCATTACGAGTTGGAAAGTCTTATAGAGAAAAAGATCCACAATAAATTGTACATTTAGATGTATTTGTGGACCAATGCAAACTCCATCTATAGGAGACAATACTTACTTTTTGACATTTATTGATGATTTCTCAAGAAAGACATGGATTTATTTTTTAAAGCATAAATTTGACGCATTGAGTTGTTTTTAGCGGTTTAAATCACTTGTAAAGAAGCATGTTTGTTATTACATAAGGTGTCTAAGAATTGACAAAGGAGGAGAATATATCTCAAGAGAATTTCAAAACTTTTGTAAAGTTCCTGATATTTACAAGCAATTTACCACGCGATATACAACATATCAAATTGGTGTTGCAGAGAGAAAGAATAGAACCATCATGGAAATGGCACATAGTATGTTGGGAACCAAACATTTGTCAAATGAGTATTGGGTTGAGGCAGTAGAAATTGCAATATACATCTTTAACAAATGTTCGACAAAGAGTGAGAACAATAGAGTTCCTCAAGAATTTTGGACAGGATTAACGCATAATGTGGCCCACTTAAAAGTTTTTGGTTCTGTCGCATACGAACATGTTCTACATGAGCTGAGAAAGAAGTTGGACAATAAAGGACATAAATATATATTTTTTGGATATTCTGAATAAAAAAAGGCTAGAAGTTGTATGATCCTTTTGCAAGAAAAGTCATAATCATCCACGATGTTTAGTTCGTGGAGAATGAAGCATGGGATGGAAGCATAGCAAAGACAGTCAAAATTATTGATGTAATAGAGCATGATGAAACATAAGATGAAGTGGTTCAAGAACTAACTACAAAAAAATGTGCAACGCCTTCTATATCTGGCATTGCAATGCAAATCATAGCGCAGAATAATCCAGTAAGAACAACAAGTGCACAGTCTACACCTAGAGTGCAACAAACATCAGCAAACAACCCAAGTATTTCTATATCTCCAGATCCAACTTTACCAAGTTTGTTACCAAGGAAGACAAGAATTCTACACGACATCTATAATGAAGACACAACAAATTCATTTTGTAGTTCTTTCTTTGTTCTCACAAATAGATGATCCATTAACTTTTGAAGAAGCCGCCAAAGATGATGTATGGGCACAAGCCATGGGTGAATAAATCAGATGCATAGAGAACAATCAGAGATGGAAATTGGTAGATGTACCTGAAGATAAGGATGTGATAAGTGTCAAATGGATTTATAAAACCATGCAAGATGCAAAAGGAAATCTGCAGAAGCACAAGGCAAGATTAGTTGTAAGAGGTTTTACACAACAACCTGGAATTGACTTCAATGAAACATTTGCACTAGTTACGTGCATGGACATAGTCATAACTGTGTTAGAAATTTCCGCACAGTACAAGTGGCAAGTTTATCATATGGATGTAAAGTCAACATTTTTTAATGGACACCTAGAAGAAGAAGTCTATGTGGAATGAACCACAAGGTTTTGAGGTTCCAGGATAAGAAGACAAAGTATACATATTGAAGAAAGTATTATATGGGTTAAAGAAAGCTCCCTGAGCATGGTACAGTCAAATAGATTCCTATCTGACACATAATGGATTTTAGAGAAGTGAAAGTGAGCCAACACTGTACATCAAAGCAAATCAACAAGGTAACATGTTAATTGTTTTCTTATATGTAGATGATTTGATATTTACAAGTGATTTTCGCATAGAAGAATTCAAGTCAACGATGAAGGATGAAGTTGAAATGACTAATTTGGGACTTATGATATATTTTTTCGAAATAGAAGTTCACTAGTCCAAAACTAGTGTATTTATCTCATAGTCCAAGTATGCGCATGAAAGATTGAAAATGTTCAATATGAAAAATTACAAAGCAACTTCAACACTTGTCATAATAGGATTGAAGTTAAGCAACGAAGATAAAGGGTCAAAAGTGGATCCCACGCTGTTTAAAACATTGGTAGGTAGTCTAATGTATCTGACAGCGACAAGACATGATATTATGTATGGAGTCGGCCTAATTTCAAGGTTCATGGAAACTCCAAAAGAATCACATTGGAAGGAAGGAAAGAGAATACTGAGATATGTGAATGGAACAAAAGATTTTGGTATTAGATATTCTACCTTGGAAGATTTTAGACTTATTGGATACACTGACAATGATTGTCGAGGAAGCATAGATGACAAGGAAACTACCTCAGGGTACACATTTCATTTTGAAACATGTATGGTATCATGTGCATCAATGAAACATCCCATTGTGACTCTTTCTTCAACAGAAGCAGAGTACGTCGCAGCTACAAGCGCAACTTGTCAAGCAATTTGGATGAGAAGAATGTTAAAAGATTTGTTGCAGGAACAACAGGAACCAACAAAATCATTTTGTGACAACAATTTAGCCATCATGTTATCAAAGAATCATGTGTGTCACAAGAAAACTAAGCACATTGATACAATGTATCATTTTATCAGAGAATTGATGAATAATAAATAGATCGGTTTAGAGTTTTGCACATCAAAAGAACAAGTTGTAAATATTTTTACAAAAGCTTTAGAAAGAGATGCAATTCAACATCTACACAATAGTCTCAGAGTTTGCGCCAGTAATAGATGAGTGACAGTAAAATGTAAACTCAATTTTTGATGAATCTTTTTGTAATCTCACCTACTTAAAATTAAGGGGGAGTGTTGGAAATAGTAATTACAAGTCAGTGAGATCTTCACGTCTCCGTCGATTTGTCAGTAGTTTTGTCAGTCGGCCAAATTGTCAGTCAGTTTGTCTATCTGGCGGTCTCCAACTGTAAAGTTGTACGTTTACTCAAACTCATTCTAAGTCAATGGACAAGCAAGAGAGTTATAAATGGAGTCTATCTTTATCTTGTCGAGTTCAGTTAAGTAGTTGAAGAGTCATTCAAATTATTTGTAGTCTTTAATGTTGAGTTAGTGTTACTTCTAAGGAAGTCACACTCGGAGTCCATATAAGTCTGAGTCTTTGGTTAGTCAAAGAAGAGATGCATATGCAGAAGAGTGTGAAGAAGAAGAAGAACAACCTCTAAGGAGTTGAAAAAGTCTGAGAACAAGCTCTGTGTCTGCAAATTCAGTAGAAGTCATTAGAGGCAAAACTCATCTCAGTTATTGTATTTTGTATTTGTGCACTGGGTCGAATTTAATATATATGAAGTAGTTTGTGTGTAGTCTTGAGAACTTTGTCGCAAAGTCTATGTAGAGCGCAGTATTTGAAGAATTAGTCTTGAGAACTTTGTCGCAAAGTCTATGTAGGGCGTAGTATTTGAAACTGCATTGTGCATTGTAGTCTACGCTTTCAAATACAAGATTTGGTATGAAATCTAGATTGATCAAAAACAAATTTGATGAAGAGAAGATTCTATCAAAACAAGTTTATCAGAAAAAGTGAAATATGGCCTCTACCTTAAATCTGGGTTATACATAGATATGGTTGGATATAAGAATGTTTATCTCCAACGATGTATATATAATATGTATAGCATTTATTATTCTGCTAACAAAATTCCTAACCGTAGATCATTCAAGTCAACTAAAATGACTCGGTACTCTTTACTGTTATAATTTGGGTCCATTGATCATGTATACTAACCACAACTCCACCAACCAACGTTAGCTTCTATGACGTGGAAAGGCTGCTGAGGTCGACCTGCTTTAGCCTATCAAAGATTTTCAGAGGTTACCACACCCCTGCAATTCTGTCGGCGAATCAGCACCAGACGGATTACCTAAAAGCTGCTCCAGTGAAAGAGCATCTTCACTACTTTAAAGACCATCTTGATCTGCGTCGCAGCGTAAGAGAAAACGTACAACTGAGAGTTAGAGGTATGATGAAAAATGAAGAGAATCAAAGTAGCTGTAGTGGAGCACTCCACAATGAATATATGCAAAACTATGTCTGCTAATCGATAAAGCCATGAAAGATACATATAGTGATTCTAAATTGGCTGTGAGAATGCTTAAAAAATGAAGAATGTCGAGATTCTACTGTTCACTGGGATTCGTTAAATATGTCATGTAGATGGAATAATCTCACAGACTGGCAAAGGAAAGAACACTCCTCCTGGGCCAAATTATCAGTTCACGATCTTGTCTTTCTACACGTTTCTTAAGGAAAAGAAAGAGGGAGCAGTTTATTTGTGTAACAACCAATTTTTTTCGGGTTATTTGATGGAATCTGATGCTAAGTACTTACAATTTTGACAATGAAATTCTGCAGATCGTAGATGGATATTTAGCCAGCACCTTTATATTTCAATTTCAACACCTATAATTTCAACTATCCATAAAAAAATCCAACAGAATTTAACAAAAAGATCTACAAAGAAATAAGATCTGCTTGTTACCGCACTCCAACGAAGTGAAGAAAGATTTGAAGTTGAAGACAACAATCGCTTAAATATCAGATGCAAAAGCTTTTAACGGAACACGTTTGAAAACAGTAGAGGCCAAAATGAAATTAATTCGTGCTTATCGCAAAGCAATTTTGAGGTATATGTATTAAAGGTATTAATCTTCCGGATGTAAGATTGAAGGATAGAAATTCATGGTAGGAGCGGTTAATTTCAAGCAAATTAAGCTATCAAGAGTAACATAGACCCTCATGCTCTTGAATTCAAGGTTAGTTGAGGTTGGCCTTTTCTGCAACCCAACCCAGTTGCTCATAAAGCCGAGGGAGGGAGGGATCATAAATATCAAATACTGTAATAAAAAATAACCTGTCATATACATATGTTAACCTGTATTATTTACCTGACCACAAGTTTGCACCAGGTTATGAACCCCGATGATGCTTATTAAATAAAACATGGGTTAAAATGGATCTACGACACAGCAAGACGATCCCAAATGTAAAGTGATATTCCAGAGAACAATACAAGCAGTCAAGGATTATTTAACACACAGATTACTAACCTGTAAGCAAATCCAATCTCTCATCCGTGTGCCTGGAATAAGGTTCTGTTATGGATTTGGATGGATAACTACAAAAGCCCATCACAGAAGAAGCAATATTATCGAATCCCTCTATATTTTCCCACGGCTTTCTTGAACTTGTGATTCGGATCTGTTCTCGATACGATCGGCCGCGGCCACTACTGATCTTCAAGTTCAAGAAAGCCGTGGAAAAATATGACAGGATTCTCCGGCCCGCGTATGACAGGATTTTCCAACTGCGCATAATTGCTAATAGTAACTTGATCGCTGGAAGGGTCCCAAAGCTTTCCCGAATCCCAAGTCTTGTTCTCCATATGAAAAGACATCATCGGGGCTTCATTTAAATCAACACAGTGCTTCGATTTAAATCAATACAGGGTCAGGACGGATGGGTTCTATTTTTTGCCGTATGAAGACAGAGGACCATCCATTTCATATCTCTAACGTTTGTGGTCCTTATTCCCCTTCCTACCATTTTCCTGCTATTATTATCACAACGTTCAACTCCAGATAACCACAACATTATTGCAAGCAATTTTCCTGCCCTCATGCCCATCAGATCCGACTCTTTATGCCATGAAAGCTACGTGCAATACACGAGATCCGCATCGGCTTTATGGTGAAGTTTGACGAATTGTGGGCAGGTGGACCTAACAGTGTGCTAATATTATGGATGCAGCCTGTTTCCACCATTCAAAAATTTTATAGCCTTTGTCAGGTCCTAACCTTGAATATTATGGATACAGCTTGCAAACTAGGTAACTTTTTAGGTTAAATTTATGAAATTTTTAAGTGTAGTTAAGGTTTTACTATGACTTAAATTCTACCAGAAGTTTATTTTCAAGAGTTTTATCTATAATAAATTCAATGAATTTTTATCAAATTTTTAAATATAATTCAAATTCTATTAAAAACGTTTCTTCAAAAAATTTATTCCATAAGAAAAATGTTACTGCATGATTAGATCGCTTTGTCTCCATCTGTTATTAAAATTAATACTTCCTATTATTTCTGCGTCATTGCTACGACGGTATGGCCCTGAATACTTCCTATTGTTTCTGCGTCATTGCTACGACGGTATGGCCCGACTCTTTTTCTTTCAGATTAGACGCCTGTGACAAGGGTCGTAGATCTTAGCTTTATAGTGGAGTAAAGTAATTTTGTAACAGAATATCCTATTTTCATATTAAAGAGTTAAATATTTAAAAATGAAAAAAAATAACTTTTCATTTATTTATTTATTGGTTATTAGAGAAGGCATGAGTGGGTCTAATGGTTAAGAACATGTGTTTCTTCCTAAGAGGTCACGTGTTCAAATATAGAGGGGTTAGGGTATCTCATCAGTTTTTGGGCATCTCATTGCAGAATGGAGAATATGAAAATGTATTTACAACGATTAGATAGTTGAACTTTGTTGCAATGACTCAATTTTTTTGTTGGCTTCCGATTATTCATTCAAAACAACATTTTATTCTCACATCGGATTCTGTGTGAAGGATTTTATGGATTGCAACGAGTTTTTTGTTCAAAGTAATTGTTGTTAAGTTGTTTGAGTGCTAACATGATATAGTGTTGTACGAGCGAGAAAGACGAGGTTCTTTGGAAGCGAGGTAAGAAATGTTGTGCATCTACTATCTTTCTTAGAACCAACTTGGTTGGATACACGTATCAGTTGGTTTTGTTCATGGGTAGTGCCGCTAGTTCTGTTGTGTTCCTGGTTGAAATGGTTGGTTGTTGTTTTGTTTCTTTTGTAGGGGAGATTCAAGCGAGCTAAGGTTTGTTGCAGAGAGTGTGCATGACGAAGACAATTAAAGGATGAAAGGTGAAAATGGTGTGTTGTGTGTTGCGAGTTGCAGGAGTTATGGTGTTCGACTTTTACAAATCTATGTAAGAGGGTAAGAAATCTTGTGCACTGTGTGCTATATTGCTAGAAAGATTAGAAACTAATTGTTCTTTTGCATGGTGCAGTTAGTTTTGTTATGTTGCTGGTTGAAATGGTTGATTGTTGTTTTGTTTTCTTTGCAAAGGAGATTTAAGCGGGTGGGGGTTTCTTACAGAAAAGTGTGAGTGCAAGAAACAATTAAATACCGAAATGAAAGAAAGGCGTTCAAAAAGACAAAGGTGTTGAGAATGCTCAAGTGTTGGGTGTGGGGAGTTGCATGAGTTGTGGTGTTGGGGTTCTACAAATCTCTGAACTATGCATTAAACATTATATGGAAAGCAAGATTAGAAATTGGTTCTTATTTTTTGTTTGCATATATGAATATTCAATTATGTTAGTTTGTGTGCTTGTTGTCTAATAGTATATGCTTGATGTAGTGCAAGTGTTGTGCTTTGTTGGAGTTGGTTCTGGTGTTTTACTAGATCCTATTTATGTGCCTATAGTAATTATGTGAGTGGAAAACAATGAAAGGTGTATAGGGAAATCAATGTGGGTGTGGTGCAATTAGCTATGTTGTGTTGTGGGTAAAAATGGTTGGCCATTCCTTTTATTTTTTTAGTTTTTATCAAATGTGATTTAAGTGGGTCAGGGTTTGCTTTGACAATTTGCTCGCATCTCACATGGTTGTATTTTCTTTTGTTTGTACATTGTTTTTCCTTGGGACAATGAACATTGGGTTTGTTTTCAATTTCTCTGAGGATAATTTGAATCGATCCTTATTTTGGTTTGTGAAGCAATCACACAAACTATTTTATATCCTCGTGCAAGGAATCCATTGTTCCAATGCTTCTATGAATGTTTCATATTGCTTTTGTTTTTTCATTTTCGTGTATCTATTCTCGGTCTACATGGGGATGTGTATCTTTAGGATTTGTGCAGAGAATTGACACATTTCTCCTCGCACATTGTTGTACTTTCGCACTTCCACATTTCAAATGGTTCTACATCGCTGATTATGATGAGAAAAGTAATTTGCAAGATAGATTAATTATTTATAGTAAATTTATTTGCTATGCTTTAGAAGGAAAGAGAAGGCATTCTATCAATCTATTTGGAAGATTCACACGACTTAGAGATATACAATGTCATGTAGACCAAGTATCTAGCTATCTGGACTGCATAGGTGCAGAGGACCATAACAGGGACTGATAATAAAGAAAGCATTCAGTCATACTATTTTGAATTGTTGTGCATCCTGCACACTTATACTTATTATAGTTAGGATGTTATGATTTTTATCATTCTGCAAGGAACCAATACAAACCAGCGTGTCACATGACAACACTTTTGTAGTTACAATTTTGAGTAACTCTACATCTATGATTGTGCATATCACATAGCTATTTCTTTGGTGCTTTGTGCAGTTTGTTTTTTCTTTTCGCAGTGGAAATTTGGTTTGTTGGAAATTCTTTGGCATCCTTAAATTAAATTTTTTTTTTAATATTAAGTTAAGTTTATTAAAATTTAATATAAATAGGAAAATACATTCTCACAGCTCCACCATTCAAATAGTTTTCAATGTTATCAATAATGCAATATTGTTGTGCATTGATAACATTGATAACTATTAGACTAAGTGTTGTTGTGCGGGGGATACACATGTATTGGTTTGCTGCAAAGAGTGTGCAGGATGAAGACAATTAAATGTTGACAAGTGAAAAATGATTGTTGTGTGTTGTGAGTTGCATGAGTTGTCGGGTTGGACTTTTGAAAATCTATGTCAGAAGGTAAGAAATCATGTGCAATGCATGCAATATTGCTAGTAATATTAGAAATTGATTTTCATTTTGTGTGGTGCAGTTAGTTTTTCTCTATTGTTGGTTGAAATGGTTGA
>ML776664.1:453717-467126 GCA_009831015.1 Picea engelmannii
TGACAGGAGAATGCGAACTTCAAAACGAGGAAATGTGGAGTATCTTCGAGTTGGTCTTAAAGGGACGAATCCAAGCAAAGCCAAGTGGATTGAGGTTGGAAGGGTGAGGGAACTATACCATCGTCTTCACATAGACTGAAAATAGTATTTTGGAGGTCCAAAAGCTTCGCAATGGGGAGGTGTGATCAGGGGATCAAATTTTGCTCAAAAATTCAAAGTTCTCGGAATCGCTTCAAACCGAACGAGAGCGTAGACCTCATCGTTGTGAAACCAACGCAACTCATTTAGTCTCAAACGGACATCGGGAGCGAGAGATATTGCAATCTGTTTGGAATGTCAAAGAGGCAAAAAGAGGACGCTGACTGTACAGTCCGTACAAGCTGACGTGGCAGGGACGTACGACTGTATGCTGACATGGCAGAGGTGACATGGCAGTGGCTGATTGGCAGATGTGGTCGAATGAGATTTTGACACGTGTCCTTTTGGTGGCTAATGGTATGTTGACACGTGGCCCAATCCGTGGGTGCCACGTGTCACTTGTTGTATGGTTAAAACTTTGTCATTGGCGAGAGTCGACCCCATGACCTCCAGGTAGGGGAACGACTTGGCAAGGAGCTGCCAACTAGCACGCCATTGTGCGTTGCTTGATATGTAAGTGGTATACATTTTATTTGAATTTGCATATGGGTAAGGTTTGGGCGGGCCGGGGCTTATCCCCAGCCCTTGGTCGCGTGCCATATAACATATAACCGTCGCTTTAATATATAGTGTGCATGCGATTTTTAAATGGGGTTTGAAATGGTTAAAGGTTAAGCCCGTGGCTATATGCCTAATTAACATATGACCACAACCAAGTGTGCGGGGAGTTGGAATGGTCTTAACTGTTTAGCCTTTTTGCCAAAACGTGCGGTCATATGACCCTCACATGCCCAGGTGCTAGGCGGTTAGGGGCGGGCGCACCCATAACCGTCCTACAGTTTGCACCATTGGCGCGGTTGCACCCGGTGCTAGGTTTTCACGCTTTAAATTGCGTGTGTGCCAGGTTCATGTTACAAGGGTGCATTTTGTAGATGCAGAGACAACAAACTTGAAGGGGGGACTTCCAGAAGGCCTAACTTCTTCGTTTTTTGACTGATTGAGGTGCTGAAAAAGACCAACTAGGGGTTTTTGGATGCTCTGAAGCCATTGGAGCAGTCGATTGGTCAGTTTCAGCATTGTAAGGTATGTTTTTTAGCACTTTGAGCAATTAATAATAATGATCCATTGGAAGCTGGACCAGGAGATGTAGCCCAAGAGAGGGGTGAACTCCTTTATCAATTATTGTGTTTATGTGCTTATGTTCATTGATTATGCTGTTGTTTATTTGTATCTTGCATGAGTAATCCTTTAATTCATGTGTTGCAAAGTTGATCCATTTGCTTTTAAACACATAAAATTTACTTGCAAATAATTTCAAGATTTCAAGTCTTCTTCATTTTTAGATCAAAATTACTATTGACGCATATTGGTGATGAGGTGTCTTTGGACTTGTCCTATGTGTCAACTTCTCTGGTGTCTAGGTGGACTGTTGATTTGGCTCCAGTTGGCGTTGAGTTGACAAATGAAAGTGTGTTAAGTTGGTGGATAGTGTAACATGGAAAAACCAACATACCATTGTTGCGACCCTAAGGGAGTGGTTTTTTTTCTATATCTTATCATGAGGCAAAAACCACCTTTCAACACGTGGCTTTAGAAACCACTGTCACACCCTGAGCACCTACTAACTCCTGTGTGATATCCCAATGTGACATGCATTATTCTCTGTAGATCAGGATCGCTTGTATCCGTCGAATGATTTGACCCACATGTTTTCCAGCGCTCATTCCTTAAGAGTTGGTATTATTATATAGCTCCATTTGAAAAGGGGTTTAGTCCTTCTTGGAGCACACTTAGCTCTTTTGTTTTCTCTATAAATGGACAGACTCTGAAAACTTGGCCTTGGGTCCTCAGGGCCTATTTTTTTGCTATTAATTATTTTAGGGAACTCAATCATATGCCGTACCCTTTTGATCTGTGAGGTTTGTAATCTTCCCCATGGCCTTTGTTGTTCACGTACTGTTGCGGTTGTGCATCTGACATCATGTTTGATGGTTTTTGTTGTATGCATAGTGCAATTAATTGGACTCATTCATATTTGCATTAACATTGGTGTAGTGTTTAATTAAAACAATTCTCTCTTATGAGTTGTATTGTTGGAACAAATGGTTGAATGAGATATTCTTGATGTGCATCACATAAAAGACTTTATTTCCCTTGTTACTTTCGTATTTTCCAAATATAGATGATTCATAGAGTTTTCATTGCATCAAGGCCAATAGAAAGATTTGCATTGGCCAAAATGTCTTTAACATGTATATCAGTTACGCTTCCAATAGTCGTAACAATAATAAAAACCCATGTAGCAGTGTGCAGATAAGCAATGCATTTTCTTTGCAGTTATTCCATATGGGTGCTCTTCTGTTATGGATTGAAGAAAATAAATCTACAATAAATCAGAGAGCTATGTTTCAAATGATGTTTCTTGTGACAATCAAGAATGTAGAGCTATTGAAAATGCACAAGGGAAGAAGTCCGACAATATGAGGGAGTGGATGTGTTGGGTCTCTTCACAAGGCCTAAAAAATAGATTACCTTGAGTGCACCGAGTATACATATGAACATATGGAAGTACTCCGTAAAATGATTTATAGTCTAGGTTGGAAAGGAGAAAGGAATATGGCTATAATGACCAAAACTGTGTATTTTCAATGCATGTTAAAGAGGCACTCATTGTGGAGTTTCCATGGACATTTTAGATATCATGGCTACTATAGGATATTCCACTTCCTCTATTCTAATTCAATATCCTATCCTCAATGATATTATCTTCTATGTAAAAGTACTCAATATAATAAGAATGGGAACTCTTCCTTTCTAATATCCTAGTATTTGACATAACATGATAGAAATCTTGGTTTAGGATTGGGGTCTCTGCATGGGTCAACCCAAAATTAATGTTATGTCATTCGACCATGTAAATTATTCTTTAAATTCAACATGTGACTAGCTCCACATATGTTGGTATTGGAATATGGTGTCGAATCCACTTGTTGCAATGGTGATTAATTGAATAGGTGAACTTGTGGAAGGCATATTCTATGCATATGAACTATGATTGAGGTACTCTTCATGTCATTGGAAAGGTATTGAAGCGTAGAATAAAACCAACAATTTGTGAGCTAATATGACAAACTTTTTACCGCAAAAGCAATTGTCTAAGACCTTAAATGGGATATGAAAGGTTCTACACTCGAAATCACCAAAGTGGAACTTGGTCATAAAATGAGTCCTAAAATCCAATAGCTTCAATTTTTCCACCCATAAAGTACCGAAATAGGTGATAAATATATTATCATCAATTCTAGATCACACCTTCCCATTTAAGGAGGATTTTGGTCCCAAAAAGAGTTTACCAAAGGGTGTGAGGAAAATTTTCCTCTACCTTCTCCCTGCAATACCATTTGGCCTTTTCTGGAAGTTTTCCTTTCAATCTATCCTATCGATTTTCCACTAACTGGTTGTTTTGGAATTATTCTATAAAACTATATCTTTTATCAAACTTTCTTGAGATTTTGGTTCTAAGTCCTTTGTGGTAGGTAATACTTGTTCAATAGTGTGTTGGTCCAACATGGAAGGCTCATAGAGTTTCATATTTTCCATATTCATTGTAACTGAGTAAATGTGCATATATGGGGGTAGACTAAGGAATTATCACCCACTTACTCCAAGATGTCAAAATGCCCATACCATAGATTGTTTATCTTCTTACAAAGACCTATTGACCAAAAATTGGTCATCCCTATTTTCCCTCTCATGGAATAATAAAAAAAATTGATATGAGAAAAATAATTTTTTTGAACGATAACAAGTTCATTGTGTAGCCCTTAGTCTAAGCTTTGTCACCCATTTTTTGGATTCAAAATATGATTTAGTATGCTCAAGACATCAAGGATTGTGTTTAAATTACAAAAGGTGCTTCTTCCATGTGGAATAAAAATAATTTCTTGGAACTACATATAAATCTTCATGGGCCCAAGACCCTTATTTTATTGAATTTTCCTGGGCCCAAGACCCTTGTTAATTATTCTTATTTAAAGGTGGTGGGTTCACCTGCCACACCTTCCATGCTCCATTATTCTATCCTCTTATCTATTATTATCCAACAATTATTTTATTTTATTGTTGTGTTTCCCCAACCTGCCACATTCCTTCCCCACTTCTCTTTCTATCTCGCTTCTCCCCTTACTCCATACTTATATTATTTCATGATTTTATTGGGTTGGTGGTTTGGAGGACTCACAATTTCACTCACCTCACCTCCCTCATTTGCGGGCACCCACCATTCACCTTCCCCATGCCTCCACACCCAAAAACCCTTATATCCACTACCTACACTTTACCCCCCCTTAGCTCACCCTACGTCACTCACCCACCTCTGACACCCTCATATTTCCCCCTCCCTCTCTCACTTAATCTCTTGTCCCATTCCCATTCACCATACTCCATATTCCTTTATTAACACTTAGATTATTTTAAAGGTTTTATCACTACGGGTTCATCAGGTTCACGGTTTGGTGGAATCATGAGTTCACTCTCCTCATTTTCCTCAACCTTGTGAACCCTCCATGTTCACCAATGCACCATCCTCCACTGCCTATATTCAACCTTGTATCCACAACATACACTTTACCCCCCCTTACCACACCCTACGCCACTCACTCACCTCCGACACCCTTAGATTTCCCCCTCCCTCTCTCACTTAAGCTCTTGTCCCATTCACCATACTCCATATTCCTTTATTAACACTTAGATTATTTTAAAGGTTTTATCACTACGGGTTTATTGGGTTCACGGTTTGGTGGAATCATGAGTTCACTCTCCTCATTTTCCTCAACCTTGTGAACCCTGCATGTTCACCAATGCACCATCCTCCTTATCCCTCAACTTAACTTCATCTTACGTTCACTTATTCTTTTCTTTAGCCATTTTTACCTTAATTTTCATATATTATACCATCAACTAATCAAATCCTTCCACATGGCATTTAATTACTGGTTCATTTCCAACCAATGAAACTATTACACATGGCAGTCTATGAGGGATGACACATGGAACTTAACTACTGGCAAACACATGGCATATTATTATTGGAGACACAACATATTTTTGTTGGTGACATGTAGCAGATTATTGACCTATCACGTGAGGAGACATGGCGAGAGTTGGATGGTTGACTCATCATGTTGACTGAGCATGAGGTGGAGGATGATTGGTCATATATTAAGATTTGAGAGTCAGAATTGCACAAACTTTACCTCATTGGAAAGGTGTTTTGATGAGAAAGATGATGGGATAGGTATTGAGAGATAAAATTTTCCATATGTTTCTCAAAAACTAAAATAACATTCAGTCATATTTTTGTGCTTTGCTGATAAATCGACTTGACATGTCAACTTCACGAGGTCATATCTTGAGATCTAGGAAACAAAATCAAACCCAGGAGGACTCATTGGAAATATAAGACACATCCAAATTGGTTTCAATTTCTGAAACATTGATTATCACATCCATAAAATTAAAATACAACCCCCTTTTTAAAAGGGAAATTAATTATTTTTTTGAAAAATAAAGTTTAAAGACGAAAAGGGGTCATCTTTAAGATACAAATATCAATGATATCAATTAATCAATGATACTTAATTAAGTCATTAATTAAAGTGATTATTTCAAGAATAAAAGTGTATGAGGAATTCAAGAAGAGAAAACCCCAACTTCCTCAAGGAGTTAGAAGACCAAATTTTTAAAAGTCAAGAAAGTACTTCATCAAGGCATCCATTATTAGAAGGGAAGGGGTAGAGGATCAGATGAAGAAGAAGGTACAAACATCAGTATGAAGTGAACATTCTAATCAATGAAAAGAGTTTTTCATCTTCACTTTTTTTCTTCTTCTACACCATTTTCTGAAAGCTTTATGCTTGAATCTCTGAATTGAACACAAGGATGAGATTCTTAAGTGTTCTTCTTGTATTATTTGAAAGATTTTTCTTATATGATCAGTGAGTATTTACAACCATGTATACGACTTTCAAATATTTTGTGTATTGTTGAACATATTTCATGAGTAAAACTCCACAAAGAATTACTCTGAGGCATGACATTAATGATGTTTCAAATCTTAGGATTTCTTAGGGTGATATGTTTCAAGTATGCTTATCAAATTATCTTCTGTTATAACCATTATACTGTTTTGAAATTCTTTGAATAATCAAAACCATTTCCTCTTGTTTCTCAAGAGAAGATATGGATGTATTATTTGTATGTCATTAAGAAAGTTGTATATATGATGTTGAGCAAAGAGATATTCTGATGTTGAAGCCCACCTTCAATATTTTCCTTGTTAAAAGACTTTTTGTTGCACATAGAGATCAGATTAGGTTACCAAAGAACAATTTCATGCATAAATCCAAGAAATAAAGATAAGGGGTTTGTTGTCTAAGCTTTCTTCCTAATCTAAGATATTCAAGATATATCTTTTAGCCAAAGAGGAGTACCACCTCTATAAAAACGTAGGGGGATTCATATCCTTGTGAGGTTGTTGTTTCGGTATTAACCGATTCAAATATCAATAATTTTGGTGACTCCATTAGGAAGCCATTTATTTTCAAGATATTTGAGGCCCTGCTTTAGATTATATTGAAGAACCAGAGTCTCCATTGTTCAAAGTTTTGAAAATAAGACTTCAAAAGATTGTTGATTGTTCTAGATGCAAGGAGTTTATAAAAAGATTATTCATAAATGTTTGAATGACCTCAAAGAGAGCCAATAAGAAAAAAATATTTAGAAGGATGAAATCCCTGGTTATACCATTGAAAGAACTTTAAAAAACCTAGGAAATCCCATTAAAAGAATTCAAGAACTTCAAGAAGAATTATATTATGATTGCTTTGAGGAATTTATTTCATATCATGATGCTCATTTACCTTCTTCACCAAGAACATCAATGGATTCAAAAGATGCAGAAAAATAAAGAATTATCCTCATAAGGAGGCAATTTCATAGAACTCCATTAAATCTACCAGAACTAGATTTTCAAATGCTCAATATTCCTATGGAAATTTTTTCTACATTGTTTGGAAATAGTTCAGAAGATGTAGTGAAACATTTGTTTATATTCTAATGTGCATGTGAAATTTTCAATCTCAACAAAGAAAACATTACATGCCAATTATTCTTATAGACTCTGCAAAGATATTCTCTTGAATGGTACCATTCATTGTTGACAGGGACCATTAGCAGTTGGGACGTGTTAGAAGATTTATTTGCTGAAATTATTTCCAACCCATCCTCTACCACATGGATGCAAGATAATGAAAACTTTAATCCTTCAAATGTTCCATATGAAGACCTTTCAAGAAAAAAATATGAGAATGAAATCGAGGAGCCTTCACCAAATGCACAAGTAAATTTCAGCCTTGCAACAAATGAAGAAAATCAATAAGAACATTGGTTGCAAGAAGAATTGGTGGAAGAAATGAACCTTGAGAAGAATGATGAGCAAGATTTCCATTACATGAAGGAAAAATTATTTGAAAACATCGTCACTGAATAAAGAATTTTGGATGCAGTCAATATCAAGGAAAACCATGAAAGTATTATCCTATTGGAATTTCTTCATCCAATCAAATATAGAAACACTATTGAGAAACCAAGAGTTCATTTCATTGAATAATGGTTCCAAATCATTGTTGGTGAAGCAATGAAATATGATCCTCAACACACTTGGTCCATTTATTCTTCTGTACACATTGAGAATTCCCTTGGGTCATTGGTACAAAGTCCAATATGTTTCATAGTTCTTGAGTTGATTCCAACAATCGGATGGAAACTTGAATGGAACCATTGGAAATTTACCTACACTTGAAAGTGTCCCTTTCCTTCAAGTAACGTAGGATAAGTATATCTTGTATGTATATAGTTTGCTTCTTCATTCAAGTTTTTCACAATAAGGCAGTCGTTATATGGAAATAATCTTTGAATATAACTCCATGAAAGAAGAAAAATGGAAAGAACTCATTTTGAATATGACTGCATGGCCCAATGGAGAAGGAATTTGGTTTTCAGATTCTATGTTCTCAGTTACCCACAGTGGGTACCTGTCCTATAGTTGGAGCTTTACACTTGAAGGTTGTATTCCATACATTAGTTTGCTCAATCAAAATCAAGTGGTGGCCTGACTTCATATCAATCTTACTGAATAATTTGACTCCCTTCAGCTTATCGAGAAGATCCTTAATACAAGGGATTAGGTATCGATTCTTGAATGTGATCTTGTTCAGGGCTCTGTAATCAAAATAAAGTCTCGATTTCCTATCCTTCTTTTGTACCAAAATAATTGGGCTCCCGCAAGGTGAGGAGTTTGGTCTCATATGGCCCTTCAAAATTAATTCTTGGATATGGTATTTGATTTATTCATTATCCATAACATAACACTTTCATATAGGGTCATTAGGCAGAGGAGCATTGGGTGTCAAATCAATTGAGTGATATACCTGACAGTGGAAAGGAACCCCTATAGGTGAGGAAAACATCTCTTTGCACTCTTCTACTATCTTGTCCACTTCATGTTGTTCTGTAGAGAGGACCTCGTGTAGAGGTTTTGAAAGTTGCAGTGACCTCTTGTTCACATTCCAACCAGACCATAAAGATGAAACATCTCCCGGTTTGAGGGACCACCTTTCTACAATGATTTGTGGAGATCAAAGAGACCACAATAGTTGACATTTCTTCTGGTACCCTATAGAGTTGACCTCCCAAAGTAATAATGAAACTACAAGGCCTAGATTCATAAATAACATCACACTTCCACATATATGGTTCTCCTAAAAAAAATCACAAACTTCAAGAGGGTCAACGCCAAACAATACCTCATGTTTGAAGGGTTTGATGTCGTGGTGCAGGCGACATTGATGGATGACACACATGTCTCATCCATAGCGGAACCAATTGATGGTGTATGGCTAAGGATGCATCATCATTGTTAGGTTCAACCTCTTGAAAACCTCTGCTGAGATTAGGTTCTTCTTGCTACCACTGTCAATAATGAAATGGAGTGGGGTCCCCTTCACACATATCTATGAGTGGAAGAGGTGCTCCTTTTTTTGCGGATCCTTTGGCTCCTATGGATGGACTTTTGTGGTACTGATAGTGACACTAGGTTCTACATCAATGATTTGTTTTCCATTTTCCAGTTCTGAATCAGATTCTGAGTCAACATCCAACCCTAATTCTTTCATCTCATCTAACAATGATTTTTTGGAGCCACATTCATCATAATTGTGCCAAGGGATTTTTTGGAACTTGCACCACTTTCCATTTTCCTTCTTCGACTTTCCATCACCCTTCTTTGTTGGTGGGTTGGACAGGTTCTCCTAGGGTTGGACATCCTTTCTCTGTCATTTTCCCTTGGATTTATGGCCACCTCTATCAGGCTTATGATGTGATGGATTTGCAGAACGAAAATCCCACTTATTCTTCTGCTTAAACTTTTGCTCAATCTTGATAGCATATCGGAAAGTGTATCCCAATGAGGATATGTCCAAGAACTCCATATATGTTTGGATGTACCTATGTATGCCATTATAGTGCTTCAGAACCAAGTGTTGTTCGAAGTCTTTAATACCAAGATTTGTGCACATGGTATGGAAGATGTTGGTGTAATCTGACACCATTTGGTCTCTCTCATAATGCAGAGTTGTCCATCTCATGCATTTTTCATCATAGTTTCCAACAATGAAGTATTCTTCCCTGAGGGCATCAACAAAAGTTGCCCAAGTGAGTCCTGACCCAAAAATTGCTGACTCATCTTCAAAATGTTTCTCACAATAAGTCTCCCACCATTCCTTAACATGGGGAAGGGCCTTAATGAACACTAAGGTGATTTTTTCATTGTTGGAATTTTTTTGGATAGATAAATAAACCTCTAGTAGACTTAACCATTTTTCCAAAGCAACGACATATATCGGGCCTTCAAATAAAGGAATATCAAAGTTAACTTGTACCTTAAAGGGTGTCACACCTTGAAGTGATTGTTGGTTGAAGGTGCCTCAGTTGTTGTTGATAGTTGTTGAAGGATCTGAACGAAATTATCCATTGTCTCATTCCTCTATCATGCAAGGGATTCCTTGAGCAATAGATCTCTTGCTCTGTCATCTCTCTTTTCTTCTACCATGGGAGGTTTCTTGGGCTAATAGAATCCTTATTCCGTAAACTCAACTAGTTTAAGACCCAACTCTCGGTAGCCTGACCTCATCAGAGACATGCATAGAGAAACAACGAAGATAATATTTCTCTATTACCTTTCTCTAATACCACCAATCCATATTATATTGAGAACGACATGAGTGACGAGATATAACAAAGATATAAATATTGCAAGGAACATAGTAACACAATAAAACTTAGATTCTATTAATAATTGTATGGAATACAAAATAATGTAAATGTGAGACATCTGGAATGGTGGTAGTTTATCTTTGAAGAGAGATATGTGTCAACTAAGCTCATGCACAAGAAGATAATTACAAAGAGGCAAAAACAAAAAAAATCAATGAGAAAATCCTAAACATCCAAAACCCTAGCTCGAGAAGATGAAACACCAAAAGGTTTGTGGGCCCGATGTGGTTAGTTGATACATCAACTTCCCAAAGGCGCAACTTTTGCATATGATCTCGGTTTGGCCCCATTGTGAATGTCTAGCCCAGGATTACAAATTTCCATGTCAAGATGTGGAACTATTATGAATTAATGGAATAGGTGGGTGGCCACCAATATCCACCTTAATCGCATATTGGCACCCATATCACACTTGAGGTGAAATATCCATTTTGGATGGCTTGTATGTTGCTTTAATGTCAAGTTCATGGATCATATCATTAAAATATTTATTTAGGAATTAAGCTTGTTTCTGTCCTCCCCTTGCCATGGTAAGACATTGAAACCCTCATTGTTGCATAAAAGCTCATAATAACACCCATGTCCTAGTAGAATGCCAAATATCCCTTCTAAAGGGCTTGTGTAGTGCTTTAAGGACTTTTTCATGGTTTTTGAGCCATAAAAGCTTCAAGATTTATTCCTCAAATGAGAAATCTCTCAATTATGTCCATATCCCATTCAGAGGCCAAACATCTCGTTTAAAAAATATATGTGATGGTTTGAAACCAAGTTAAAAACCAAATCTCTAGAAACTTCATTTTGAACCAAAGTCCTTTAATCTCCTCACTTGACCATGGTGAAGTCCCGAGATCCATCCCTTATGTGCAAAACTTCATTCATATGAAACAAAAGTGCATCCTCATTGAAGGATAGTAACTTCATTTTGAACCAAAGTCCCTTAATCTCCTCACTTCATGGTGAAGTCCCTGTTAAAATGGGAGAGTAGAGTGATATAAACAAATCTTCAATTTCTTACAATATCAATACAATGGACTCTATTATATAGAGTGTACAGGTTGTTATCAGATCTAACTTATTCTAAAGATAACTGGAGAGGTTGAGAGAATATCTCAGCCATAAACACGAATCTAGGATCTCATAAATCCAACTCCCTAACAAACTCCTAATAATAAGATCACACAACTCACGTAGAGATTGACTCTACTTCTTAATACATCATATTAGATAAGTAGGAATTATATATTCCAACACTCTCCCTTAATGACTACTTATCTAAATATCTATGTGGTCATATCTTCATGTGCTTCCTCTTGTACCTGCATCTGATTATTGACGTCCATATAAAGAGAAATCCATCTACCGGAATACATGGGTCATCAGCCGTTGTAACTGCCAGTTCTATAGGAATCCTTTTCAGCTACATGGTTCATTCAACCATTCTTCCTCATAGCTCCCCCTTCATCACATCATCATCGACCTGGGTTTTATTTTGGCTTACCCATAACCGTGCTCTGGGTTTTCTCAGATTATCCTCAACCATGCACTAGGTTTTCTCGGATTACCTGTAACCATGTTTTGGGCTTTCTCGGATTACCCTCAACCATGCATCAGGTTTTCTCAGATTACCTGTAACCATGATTTACATAGTGGTTTCTAGATTACCACAAACTTTTCACATTAGGGGGTATACAATGGCTCAGGTACATAGAATTTTCTAGGACCACTACATCAAAATATCCTAGTCTTTCTTTCAATTACATGTCTCACAAATAACATAACTATGCACACCTTCAAACCAAAAAATATCAATAACAATACTTGTAAAATCATAACTCAATCACACTTCTCACAATCAACGCTCTGTGAGTCCGACAGAATGAGCACATACACCTCACTTCATTTCACTATAACACATCCATGTAATGGCGCGAACAACAACAAACTCCAACAATAGCAGCCTCTCGCTTTACGACTCCTTTACTCAGTGATTGCAGTTTGACTGGATCAACTTCACCATGCATAGTCTAGCAAGTTGTTTTCTGTTTGGGCGCCAATTGGTGTCGAAGCACCAACAATCATCACTTACTTGGCTTGAATTTCCAGCAGTGGTGCTTCCACCCTTCTTAAATGCAGGTTTTAGTTTCGCTAAATCAGAAAGAGAAGCAGTAGGACAAATGCCATCATCAACAAAAATCCTCACGGGCTTCTTATCTCCAGTTTTAGGATCAACAATCTTAGTTTCAACATGGATGATCTCATCTTTGAACTTCCCTGCAGCTGTTGCTGCTATTTCACGCCTATGAGATTCAACCGCTGCTTGATCCTGGTCTTGACGTGAAACTCCATATCACTCAGCCACATTTTCAGAGGTGATACCCATGGGCAAAAGACAATCTTGTGCTTGTTTGAAAATTTCAACCCTTGGATTGACAGAGCCTTGGAGTCTTGGTGCTGGCATCTCTTCTTCTACTTTGAGGTGTATTTCCTTCAACCTTTTCTTGATCTTGACCCTGTACTTGTTCCCGTTCCTCCTCTTGATCCTCTTTCTGTACATGTGTTACATCTGCATCTTCTACAATATAGTCATGAGGAATGTGCCATTCACTATGACTATCTACGTTATAACCTGTATCTTCATGAAATAATACATCTCTTCTTGGAAAGACTTTATGCATGTTAGAATCAAACATCTTATATGCTTTATTCTCATCATAGTAACCAAGAAAAATACACTTGATGGATTTTGCATCAAGCTTTCTCCTATCCTCTTTCGGAATGTGAGCAAAAGCTTTACTTCCAAATATTCTCAGATGATTCACAACAGGCTTGTAACCATAAAAGGCTTCAAATGGAGTTTTATGATCTAAGCTTTTAGTAGG
>ML776664.1:478994-520212 GCA_009831015.1 Picea engelmannii
TGATTATCATTTCCATGTGGATGTTTCCCTTCTAAAGCGTTTTACCACGTAAATTCATTGTGTTGATTTGCGTGATTGTTGTTGTTGTTTTATTTTCCATCAAAATATTGTTGTGTTTATGATTTCGTTTCCCAACAGAAATGAATAGGGAACTTTCACACTCTTAGATTTGTAATCTTTTTGCATATTTCAAACTATATACTAAAATTACTAGAGAAAAAGGTTTGTGCGTCACATAATACCAACTTAGTGACGTGTCCTTAATGGTGGCAATCTTGCTCAGAACTTGAGGCAATACACTTTACTAGTTTCATGAGTGCATCGACACTTGCAATGCCTTTTTCCTAGCCCTTCCAAGGCATTTTTACCCTCCGAGGCACTTGTAGTAGGTGAAGTGTTAATGGTTACAATGATGCCAAACTCTAGATCAAACTATACGACACTATATTGGGACATTAGAAAAATCTCTGATGCAACTCCATATCAAAGAGGTGCTTATTTCTAAGTTTAATTCTAGTTTACTTAGTGTTGTTTTGCTATGAAATGGCTTTCTTTGAATGTAGCACCCAGTAGTCTAAACGTTCTACTTTTTGGCTTTTTTTCCACAGATATTTTCCCGAAATTAGGCCATAAATTGTTGTATCTGCAGGTTTGAGTGGTTATTTTTGTGTAATCCAAGTGCCCCAGGGGTTTTTCAATGCATTTAATCCATTTTTTCATTCATAAATGAAATTTAAAATAAAGTTGTAATTTCCTGTCGATTTATGTAGCCAGATTCTGGTGAAAAGAGAAAAAATGTAGATCAATTAGACAACACCCCCCCAATCTTAACCCGCCTCAATAACAGTCACCCACTCTTCTCTAATTATTTCATCATACCAGACCATGGTACCTTGGTCTTGGGTTACCTCTCCACCATCTTCTTTCTCTACCTGATTTCTTCATATTCGTGAATTGCTTATTTTTATTTTTAAAATTCATCTGCTTTATACAAAATTGAATTGCTTATTTTTATTTTTAAAATTGAATTGCTTTATACAAAATTCATCTGCTTTAAACTATTATAAACTTTAATAAACAAAAAATTAATAAACCCTAGAAATATCTTAGAAAATAATTAAATTTATTAAATAATTCTACTTTAAACCTAGCCGACACTAAAAACTTTCCAACTTCCAGTATTTATACCAGCTCTTCCCTTTTTCTTAAACCTAGGCTCATTGTCTTGAAGATGGATCCTGATCTAGATCTGAAACGTCGACAATCTATTGACAACACTGTGGCTTTTCCGATCAAAACCGGAAATTGTATCTTATTAATTGAATATTCACCTACATATTTATATGTATATTTTTTCAATCCAAAGTTGTTTCTTATAACACTATACTTAGGTATAATATTTGAATTAATAAAAAATACCATTGCATGGCCTTGGACAACCACTACTAGCCTTCCCATGGTCATCTCACATTATCTCCCTGACATCCTATCTCTATCACAAAAACCCCATCTAGATACCCCCACCTCCTTAGTTATCTTTAATGCAATTCTATAGCTACCAAGAAAAACATGTGCAACCTCTCTACCACCGCATTCACACATAGCTCCACCTCTTAATAACGAGCATGCCCCTCAACTTGTCCACCTAACTCCTTCAATGTATCCCCCACCCATTCGAAAGAGATTTATCTCTCATGTCTTCCCCTCATAACCACCAACCACTATTAAATCACTCTATGTTCTCCCTCAACAATATATCCAACATCTCTCTCCCACTGTTAGAGTGTCAAATGCTTAACAAATAGCTCTCTATCACACTCCGCACTAATCCACCTCTATCTTCATGTTCCTTAACCTTAATGAATCACTACCAAATTGCACCCTCGAAACCCTCCATCCTCCACCTACCCAAACCTCTCTCTCCTTTCTACTCTCAACAAAATTGACACATCAACACAACCTATCACAATTGCTAGAGCCTCTACACATTATAGCATTCCATATAAATACAACACTTTTGATAGAGCATACAGATCTATACACACTACAACCAGTGCACAAAAATTGCATTAAGTCTTATATACACATCATGTAACACTTTGTTCAAACCATCTATATGCACAATCCATCTCTACAAACACGCCACATACAATTGTCCACATCCATCCAACATTGATAGCCACATGCCATTGCCGCTAATACATCATGACAGTGGCCACTCAGTCTTTTGTAAGAACACGAGTCTCCTTGTTGTTCCACAAATTCTTACATGTCAATACTCAATATAGACAAATAATCCTTTCAATATTTTCCCTCTCCCTAGAGTCATTCTTAAACTGAGAGGAAACTAGGGATTCCTTCGATCTAAATTGAGAGGAACAGATACATAACATGGGCATATCCTTAGTCATTGCACCAGTTTAGGAGGGAACACCCTCTCTTGTGAATGCTTTACCCAAAGAATTAGCTAGAGTTAGTTATATTTATTACAATTTTTTAACCATCAGGTTGCTTGCATTTTATTTTATTATTTTATGTTTGGTTGTTAGTTTAGGGTGGACAAATTGTAAAACAATAAGAAAGCCTTTTGGCAAAGATAATAAGAAATGAAATAGGTTCTATTTTCCTTCACTTTTGTATTTATCTCTTATTGTTATGGGGTTTTATACATTGGATTTTGGTTTTCTAGATGTAAGACATCATGTGTGGTCTCACTTGTAATGGTACACATATATCATTCAAGAACAAAAATCTCTTCTAGAGGTCTTGTTCATGTACGATAATCCCTACAAGATGCATTAATGGATTAAAGGCCTTACATTCCTCACCAAATCATTGTCAAGACCCTCAAACCCATCTCTACTATGCATAGATTCTTAATGTCACTCCTATTCCACCTGTATCTGAAAGATCTCCTTTAAAGGGCCCTTGTTGTGGTTTAAGGATTTAATCATGGCCCATGGGCCCAAGAATATTCATTTAGGGTATAATTACTTATATTTAATTCTCAATGATGGTCATGTATTTGAATTCCATCCTTGATGCACAAAACATCCTAATGGTGCCCATATCTCACTTGAAAGACAATGATCCTCTATCGAGGACATGTTGTGCATTTTGGTGTTCTTTATGGACCTCCATCCCTAGAGACTTCATATGACACCGAAGAGAGTTATCTTCCTCCCTTAACCACAAACAGATCCTTAAGATCCATCTCTAGTTTGCAAATCTTCATAATGGCATCCATATTCCACTTGGATTCCAAATATTACCTCTAAAGGCATTTTGTTGTGGTTTGAGTAAATCTCCATGGCCATTGAACCCTGAAGATTCATTTATGGAATAATACCCTTGTTTTCCTCCCTTCACAATGGTGAACACCCTAGGACATATTTTCCTCCCTTCGCAATTGTGAACACCCTAGGACATATCCCTACTACATACAAATTCCTAATTGTGACCATATCCCATTTGTATCACAAGGATTCCCTTTAGAGGGTCTATGTTTCAATTTGAATCATTGACCATTTCCTATTAGACGAAGAGTCTTAATAGAATACCTAATTCCCTATATTTCTCATCCAACAATGGTCAAGGCCCTAAGATCCATCCCTAGTGTTTAACACCTGCTAATGATTCCCATGTCCCACTAAAAGGACATTAGTGATCCCTTGTAGAGGGAACATGTTATTGTTTATGGCCTTGTTCATGGCCCTTAGTCATTAAAAGATTCATCCATGAACTAAGGGACTTGTTTTCCTCCATTGTCCATGGTTAAGGCCTTGAAACCCATTCCTTGTGTGCATGACCTTATAGTAGTCATATTCTAGTATGAAATAAAATATTATGTATGAGAAGAAAATATTAGGGTTAAGATATGAAAAGTGACAGATTCAAACCTTCAGTAAGAAAAATCCTACATATTAGTTCCAATGTTACGCATTGGATCACTTCACCATCTTTCTTATGAGATCTCTCAATTTTAATTAATGAAGTTAGTGAATAACAACACCCTTACAAATTATTTGTGTTCCTATAAAGGGATTCTGCTATTTTTTGAGGTCATGTTCATGTTCATTGAGTTGTAGAGATCCATTTATGGCATAAGGCCCTTATTTTTCTCATTCAAACATAATTACAACCCCAAGGTCCATCCATGTAGTGTAACACCTCTTTAATAAAGTTGTTATCATTGTTGGCTTTTACAGGAGGATGAATGGGTTGTTCTTCATTTATTCTCTCCCTTCTCATGAGTTCTGGATTAGGAGGTCTTATGAATTGATTAGGGTTAGGATTCATTATGTCTCCCTATTGGAGGGATCTACTTGTATTTTTATGCTCTACCTCAAATCTAGACATTTTGTTTGTTAGATTCTTAATCAGTCTAGACATCTCATCCATCTTTGCTTCTTAGGGGTCTTTACTTGGATTATAAGTACCACAATCTTCCCTGGCCTTTTTATTTTATGCTTGATCTTGTTTTTGCTTAATTTTACCTGATGCAATCATATTCCCCTCGATATCTATTGCATATTCTTGCATTACTAGCAGTGTTGGGGATGTTCTTTCTCTCAAAGTCATGGAAAAATCAACATCAAATTCCCCACCATATGCCACTTTAGTTGTTGATTATGATTTCTTTATATATGCATGGATCTTGTTATAGATATTATTAAGCCTCGTTGAAATCATCAATAGTTTCATTGGCTCTTTTCTTGAGTGAGCCAAATTCATTCAGGTAGTGTAGGATATCTCTTTTCTCATCCCATTGTCTCATAAAGGCGGCTTCTAGAGCTAGCCAACTATCAATTGAAGCAACATGTAAATCTATAAACCATTTTCTAACATCTCCCCCTAAATTTTGGACAAATATCCCCATGAATATGTCCTTGTGCTCTATAAATTGGCCATATGTAAAGTCATGGAAATCACTCATATGCTCTTCAGCTGAGTGAGTTTTATCCCCATCCATTTTTGGCAGATATTTCATGTAGTTCTCAGAGAGGTCATGGGTAATTTGGGGTAGATTCAATAGGAGAATTATGGAAGTGACCCAAGAATTTATAGGTGGTGGGGGAGGAGGTTGATTTCCCCCAGGTCTTCCTCCACCTAAGCCAGCCATGATATTTTCTAAAATGATGTTATGGGCTTCAAAGGATAGAGGGGTGACAAGAATTTTCAAAAAGGGTCGATGGGAAGAAGTGACCTCTTGTCTAAATTCTAAAGGAGAATTATGGAGGTCTATTAACGGTTCTGGAGAAAATTTTGTAGTCGAAATTGAATCTTCAGGTATATCAATCATATATATAGATTGAACATTTTGGTGATCAACAGAAGGAGATATTTCTAGATAAGGGTTACCTGAGAAAATAAAGGTTTGACGCTCTCTGATATTCCTTCGAGTCATAAGATTTTTTGGATTTGAATATATCATAACCTAATCATAATTAGGGTGGATTCTGGTGTGTATTAAGGAGGATGCTTCGTTGTCCTTGTGTGGAGTTGTCAGGTGAAATTTTAACAACCAAGTTCTTGAGTCCTATTCACCATCAAGTCTCAGAACTTACAATGTTGTATCCTCAAGGAGGATTTCTTCAACTTATGTCCCTGACAATGACGTCATTTTGGATGTTATCCCTCGAGATGTTCCAGGTTGTTATTGGAACAATGTCGGGGCACCTTAGGGGATAAGAGTCAGGGTAAGTCTTAATGCCAGATTTGCAATAAGGTAATTGTGAAATATTTGGAAAGTTTTTCCCTCTCTCTCTCTCTTGAAATTATAGGACCTCAAACAATCTCAGCTCATATGACAAATGCTCTGAACTATTAGAGGCATATGTCTATGAGTGTTTTAGAAAATCACTGTTTAAAAGGAGAATGAAGTGATGAATTAGAAGATAAACAAGATAAACATACATGACAATGTTGAGAATCAATCATGTAGCTTATGGAAAATGAATAATGTGCTGAGAAATTAAGAATTCAACAGCTCTAATAGATGTATATAGATTTATAAAACATGCTTCAAATAGTTAAAACCTTCATACACTCAAATACATGGACGTACCCTCTACATATCATTTTAATGCAAAAAGAAATGACAAGAAATGGTCATGCATTCAAAGGAAATCACTTATATGTCATAACCAAACATCATACAATAACACTGAATATAGTGAAAATTCTACTATCTGAGCTTTTATAAATCAGATCTGATATAAGAAAGCAAAAAAATGGGAGGAAATGCTTTACAAGAACAAAAATACTGTAAAAAGGAATTACATACTGAAACTTAAATGTAGGGGATGAATCTCTGGTTTTTGAATGCATTTATCAACTGACTGTGCTGAAGGTATGTCTCGTCGAACACCTTTGGTTAAAAGAAACCCTTAAACTCCCTAAAGTACTAACCTTAGTAATGAGCGCCTTCATTCTCTTTTATTACTCTCGTTTATTCCCTAAACTGCTTCTTGAAACCACTTCCAACTTCTTGATTTTTGGGTGGTTTCTCTCTGGTAGAAAACAATTACTTTCACTTGCAAGAATTCTTTTATGTTGAGATTGTGGAGCACCTTGAAACTTGCCATCTAGAATGTCCATCACATCCTACCAGTTAAGAAATCTTTTCCATCATTTCTTCTACTGCAATACTCAAAATTACATTGCATAGGTTGCGAGACTCAGCCACCATTAGATCTATCTCGACGATTGATCAAGTTCATTGATTTTTAAGCACGGGACTTTGCATCGTCGAAAGGTAGACCCAATGGTCGATGTATTGACAATTGAGGTATCGACAATCTACATATAGTTGCGATCAAATCTAGATTGTCTATATTGAACCGAATATGAGCCTTCCATCATGGACCTGATCAAATATGGGCCGTTGATATGTGGACCGATGAGCTTGATATGCCTTGACATCTAAAATTAAAAATGAACCATTGATTTGGAACACGATCACATCTAGATCATTAATCAACTGAACCTTCCTTTTGTTTAATGACATCATCATAGGGATGATTGGGGAAATATTACATCGGGGAATGTTCTTTTCGTTGCACATACGACGACATCCACCACGATCTCCACCATTAATATTTCGTTTAAACCAGGAGAGTTGTTGATCTCGGCTTGACTAAAAGCCAAAAACGACTAAGGTATGAACAATGTTGCGCTGACATCACCTTCGACACATGGGGACTTTCTATGTCGATGCCAACACTGATGTGGCAGGAAGGTGTAACACATCTCACTCATTTAGGTGTGTTGACCTATGTATATGGTGGGTTCCACATGTCCACGTGGCAACCTCTGATTGGCTTGGACAATGCTTTGCTAGTAAGCCACGTGTAATGTTGAATCGATGCCCTAGGGGCATGGATCAAATATGAACATCGATCTTTCTAAGCGTGATTGATTCCACGACGAAATATGGATCGTCAATTGAAGGCGCACCATCGGAGCGCTTGAGGCTTATATTCAAATGTGGCTCCGATGAAGGGACCATCTCAAGCGTTGATTTGGAAGCAAGAGCGCGATGAGATCTGAATCGTCGATCTTTCGGGGTCTAAACAACTACTCATGCTGCACTTTTAGGCCATGGTCTTGTGATAAGCTCCTTGGACAATAGACCTACGCTCTTTTTGTGCATGACAAGCCCCCTTTGGACTTCCGATAAGCACTCGAGCGCTAAAAACTTTCCTTAGGGGCAAATAGAGTATGATTTTTCGCCATTTCTTCAATATGATTCAACATAAACTGACTCTTGACAACTCAAAGGCTCTGGCAGCTCGACTTGTTTATTCAACTTGCTAAATCTCGGCCTTGTAACCATGGTTAACCTTCAAATCAGGTCAGGAACAAATATGGTACTAACGGCTTCGACGAATCTGTTCCCAGCCCTAGCTGCATTCATGTTACCTTGGCGCTCTAAAATAGACCATGACACTCGTATTTAATCCTTAATTGTCATACTGGCATCCATTGTTTCATGCTGCAGGTTTTTAATGGCATTCGTTCCGATTTGATGGGGATCCTTAAAATTTTCCTCTTAACACAATGAATCCAAAAAAATCAGTAAGAATATGACAATGAAGCCAAAAACATCAGTAAGAATATGACACATCTCGCACAATTTGAAACCCTTAGGGCAATTATTAAACTTTTATGTGGAATGTTATAGTAATGATGCTTTCTACATGAGGAGATATTATTATAAATGGAAGCAACGATGAAACTACAATATTTTTATGATAATGAAGGCATGATGTTTTCTATATGCCAGCAACCAGCACCCGTTTCAAATGCTTTTAACATCTGTCATCTAGATCCGTCCTGTCAAATCTTGTTCCTTAATTAACTAAATATATTTAGATTGCTCATTTTTCATGTTAGTGAATATCTTAATATCCATAATAATATGGGGCATGACCATGTTTATGGAAAGACATATGTCAACATTGCAAAAGTTCAGAATGTCTACACATTTGTAAAACACATGTACATTTTCAAAGTAGGTTCCGGAATTCCTCATAGCTACCTTTTTCACCATCAACTTAGTAAAAAACTCTTGATATAAATATCTACTACACACCTATTAACATATAATCTATATCAATTTAATATATTAAAAATATCATCACATCTTTTTCTAATTTTCTATCTATATATTAAAAATATCATCATATCTTTTTCTAATTTTCTATCTATATAATAGAAACACATAAAACCACAATATAATCATGGACTCTATTTTATCCATGATATAAGCAATAACACATTATAGAAACATATCTATGCAAAACTATGAATCTATGCAAAACTATGTCTGCTAATGGATAAAGCCATGAAAGATACATATAGTGATTCTAAATTGGCTGTGAGAATGCTTCGAAAACGAAGAATGTCGAGATTCTACTGTTGATGGGGATTCGTTAAATATATATCATGGAGATGGAATAATCTCACAGACTGGCAAAGGAAAGAACACTCCGCCTGAGCCAAATTATCAATTCACGATCTTGTCTTTCTACACGTTTGTTAAGGAAAAGAAAGAGGGAGCAGTTTATTTGTGTAACAAACAATTTTTTTTGTAATCTGACGGAATCTGATGCCAAAAACTTACAATTTTGAGAATGAAATGCTGGTAATCGTAGATGGATTTTGATCCTTTTTCTCATTGAAACAACTTTAGATTTGAATTTCAACATTCAACGCCTATAATTTCAACTATCCATAAAAATAAATCCTACCGAATTTAACAAAAAAATCCACAAAGAAACAAGATCTGTTTGTTACCGCACTCCAACGAAGCGAAGGATGATTTGAAGTTGAAGACAGCAATCGCTTATGTTACATGCAAAAGCTTTTAACGGAACGCGTTCGAAAATAGTACAGGCCAAAACGGAATTAATTCGTGCTTATCGCAAAGCAATTTGGAGGTATTAAACTTCCGGATGTAAAGATTGAGGGATGGAAATTCATGCATCATAAATAGGAGCGCTCAATTTCAACGAAATTGAGCTAGAGTATCATAGACCCTCGTGCTCTTGAATTCAAGGTTAGTTAAGGTTGTCCTCTTCTGCAACCCAAGCCAGGTGCTCATACAGCTGAGGGAGGGATGGATCATAAATATCAAATACTGTAACAAAAAATAACCTGGCATATATCTATGTTAACCTGTATTTTTTACCTCACAACAAGTTTGCACCAGATGTTATTAACCCCGTTGATGCTTATTAAATAAAACATGGGTTAAAAAAGATGTATGACACGACAAGACGATCGCAAATGTCAAAGTGATATTCCAGAGAACAATACAACAGTCAAGAATTATTTAACACAGACTACTAACCTGTAAGCAAATCCAATCTCTCATCCGTGCGCCTGGAATACGGTTCTGTTATGGATCTGGATGGATAACTACAAAAGGCCATCACAGAACAAGCAATATTATCGAATCCCTCTATATCTTCCCACGACTTTCTTGAACTTGTGATTCGGATCTGTTCTCGATACGATCGGTCGGCCTCCGCAAACACCACTGATCTTCAAGTTCAAGAAAGCCGTGGAAAAATATGACAGGATTCTGTGGCCCGCGGCGTATGACAGGTTTTTCCATCTGCGCATATTTGCTAATAGTGACTTGATCGCTGTAAGGGTCCCAAAGCATTCCCGAATCCCAAGTCTTGTTCTCCATATGAAAAGACGTCATCGGCGCTCCACTTAAATCAACACAGTGGTTCGATTTAAATCAATACAGAGTCAGGACGGATGGATTATATTTTTTTGCCGTATGAAGACAGAGGACCATCCCTTTCATATCTCTAACCTTTGTGGTCCTTATTCTCCCTCCTACCATGTTACTTCCATTATTATCACAACATTCAACTCCATATAACCATTAAATAATTGCAAGCAATTCACCTGCCCTGATGCCCAGCAGATGCGACTCTTTATGCCATGAAAGGTACGCGCAATACACGAGATGGGCATCGGCTTTATGGTGAAGTTTGACGAATTGTTGGCAGGTGGTCAGAATTTTACTACTGTTCGCCCCAGCTGTACCTAATTTGTAAACAAAAATTCAATAAGATTTGTAAACTGATATGTTGGCAAACGGCCATTATATTATATATAGGTAATTTTTAAAGTTAAAATTAACACTGATAATTATATCATAAGAAAGATTGGAATTCAAAGAATTAGATTTAGACTCACAAGAAATGGAGGAAGCCGTTAGATTTCTCATATATAGTATTGGTCAAGATTTCTGATCACATTTTTATTTTAATGTGGATGTTTTATAGTTTTGAGATTAACCTAAATTTCCTTCCAATTAAGTTAAGCTAACCAAATATAAATTACATTTTAAAAATATTCAAATTTTCTTTTTGAAAATAAACCTTTCAAATTTAATGATATATATTTTTATATAATATTTATTATATTACATAATAAATATAATCTAAATAATATATTAGATAATAAATATAATATAAATATAATAATGCATAATAATAATACAACTTTTTATATTTAGATGTGGTGATTGGTGAAATTTATTGATTATATTGAAAGACCTAAGGGAGCAATAACACTTCAATTCTATCAACCAATTAAAAATGAGAAACACAAATATTTTTATTATATTTAAAATTATATATTTGTTTTCCTATCTTAAACATTACATTGCATAGAGAAATTTATGGTAAAAAGAAAATTAATGTCATATCAAAAACAAACTCATTGCTACAATTCCATGGCAGGACTAATAACCTACTTAAATTATTTATAATATAAATCAATTTCTAAAATAATTTTAAATATTGATTAATCAAAGTTATTTAATATAATCGATCATAGTCAAGCTGAGCTAAACGTAGTAATAATTTCACCCTTGCTTTTATTTATTTATTTATATTTGTAATTTATTCTTTGTTTATTTTTTCATACAACAAGTCGATCATCGTCAAACCTGCGTAAACGTAGTAATAATTTTACCCTTCCTTTTATTTATTTTATATATGTAATTTGTTCTTTGTTTAACGAAAAGATGGTGGGAAAATTAAAAGATGCTCACTCTAAAATTTTTAAATGTAAATCAACCCTTTAAACTTGCTCGTTCGATATTTACCTTTCAAATAGTTATTTTTAATATATAGTCTAACATTAATTAAAGGAGATAATTATAAATTAACCTTTTAAACTTGTTTGTTTGATATTTATTTCTCTTTCAAATAAGAGATAGCATTGTTTATGCTAAGGTTAAGGTTAGGGGTTCTATGGAAGTAATACAAAATTTATAATAAATTTGAACTGAATTGCTTTTCCGTCTACTTTCATCACCAATACAGCTTCATGAGCCAATACAGCCTGAGTGGGCCTAATGGTTAAGAACACGTGCTCTTAAGAGGTCACAGGTTTAGTGTGTTGGCTTAGCCGTGACCTTAAAAATAGATTAATATTATTATTATTATATAATTTATGATTGTGCTATTTGCATTATTAATTTTATTATATAACGGAGAAGTGGATTACTTCTATTTTGTATAAAGAAGATTAATTATTTTATGATCTTACATATTTATTATTAGTAATTAATTCATAACCCAAGTATTATGAAAAATAATTTATTGCATTAAAATGTGTTTATATTTAGTATTAAAGAAATTGTAATATTTGGTTTAAAAAAAAATATTCTATTTCTCCATCTCAAATAAAATTGGTTTAATTTTAAAATTCATATTAATTAGGCAGGATATTGATTTATTTTTTCCAATATCAATAAACTATGCTGCAATTTGATTTATTTTTTCTAATACCAAACCAAAATAATTCTTAATTGGATTCAAATTTATCAATTGGATTCAAATTTATCAGATATAAAATGTGTGATCCTAAAGACAATTAAAATATAAATCTCTTTTAATACTTAAAATAACTTGAATTAAAATATATATATATATATATTCTGTGTACTAAAATATACTACATTTTACAAAATAAAAGTTCCAAATACATAAGTCTCATTTATCATTTCATGGTTTCAAATATTTGTATCTTTCATTTCATGGTTTTAAACAATTTAAATGAAGTATCTATTATGGTTGAAGTTTTAAAGATAGTATTTAGATAATATTTTCCACTCAATATATCAAAATGAACTGTTTCTCATTCTAAGAAAATATTAGTATTAAATATCACATTTTTGCATCGGACTAGTCCTTATATTGAAACTACAATTTACAGGAAGAAGAGATGTGCTATGTAATCACTAATATCAGCCTTGAAACGTTGAAGTGGAATTAGGGAAATTGAATTGCGCATTTTTCACGTCTTTTGTGATTTTTGCATCCTACCATGATAATAACAACATGGTTAATTTAATTGTGATATGAGGATTAACTTACAAAAACAAAGGAGTGACAAAACATAGTGCAAAGGATCACTCAAAGATTACCAAAGATTACCAATAGTAGTAAATAGTGAAAATTGGAGATCTTAGTGTTTTTTATGATATAGAATGTATCATTATATAATTTATCATTTGTCTTGGTACATTTTGGGTAGAAAAATTGGAAGAAAGGGCTTATGGGGCCATTTTGAGCATGTCCTAATTTGGTGATTTGGGGTTTACAAACATCCAAGACATTTTGAGGCTTCAAACAATTCTTTTTGGGGTTAAAACTTTGTGATTTTATGATGCAGGAGCATCGCCCTCGTTGTTCAATACGGCCAAGTGGAGCATTCATAAATGGTTTGGAATCCAAGGAGGGCGCGTCACCTTAAATTTTAAAACCTTTGTAATTAAAGGCCCTTTAATATTTTGAGACAAGAGCCATTGTATGCGCTCCAGATTATTGTAATCGTCTCAAATTACCTGTAGGATAGTACAAATTTCGAGCATCGACTCATATATGAGATGTAATTATTCGTTTAATGGAATAAAATTAGTGGTAGGTTGTTTTAATTACAAAGTGATATCACTAGAATAGTCTGGAGGGAAGGCTCAAGAACCCCTCTCATGTATAAATGTATGTAATCTATGCCCAAAAGAGGATGCTAAAGTTTTATTGTGATTTTTGTTGAAGAGAGTTGTAGAGAAGAGGCTCAGAGCTGTAAGGACTCTTGTAAATATTTTGCTGGAGTAATATAACAGAGGAGATTTGCTTCACATATCTGAGTTAGTTTATCTCCAAGTTAATTGGGTAATGTTACATTATCTATTTTTCTATGTTTATATGTATGTGTGTGCATTTCATGTTTAATTGAATGAAGCTATAGTGTTCTATAAGTTTCAATTGTTTCTCTTCTAAAGCACTGATGCAAGTAGTGCACAATAGCCATGCAAGGAGTGCAAAGGAAGAGTCACTTTCAGATTCAGTAGCTCATGAGAGATAACGTTAATCGTGCAAAGTGAGTGCAAGGAGTGCACATATACTCATCTGAGTATAAAAGCTTGAGAAGACCCGTGCAAGGAATGCACAAGGCCAACACTTAGTCAAGTGTTGAAAAATTCTCAAGGAAGATGAGCGCAAGGAGTGCATAAGAGGATTTTCAAAAAACCTTCAAGTATCAGAGTAGCGTAAGGTATGCGTGGGAGGTCTGAATCAATTCAAGTGCTAAAGTTCAGAAGGGATAGCAAGTTCAGTTCTCAAAAGGAAGAATTCATTTTGTTTAGAGGTCAAGTGGACGAGATCCATTCGGGAAGAACCAGGATCTCTTATGATCGTCATAGCTGGAGAAGGTGTGTGGGTTCTAACCCTTGAAGTCCTTCGGACTTCATGAATTCGAATATTTTTCGTGATTAGGAGAAAAGGAGACAAGTTTCCTGAAGCCCCTGGATCCAAAATGAACTTGGACTGTCCATCGATGAGGACACGCATCCATAGATCATTGGTAGTCTAGAAGTTCGCCTATCTGGAGGAAACGGGGCGTGGTTGCAAAACCACGCAGGACTCCCGAAGCTCTGAAAGATGGAGTGCATCTTGACTGTTGATAGTGAATACCCATGTCAGCAGATCTTGAACTTCGCGAGTTCGATAGTCCGAGAGAACAGAGGAGAAAAGTAATGTGGTTTGAAAACTCACGAAGGCTAGAGTATATCTCGACCATTGGTCGGGAGACACATGGAGAGTGGATCTATCCTCTATCGATTCAACGTTCATAGGTATCGTTAGTTTGAGCAACAAGAAATCCTGAATCCCGAAGCCCAGAGTTCCATAGCCAATCATAACCATTGGTTGTGGATAGAAAGAGAATTGTTGATCCATTTCCCTTCATGAATTTGGGAATTCGTGAATTTGAGAAGAAGCACAAGTTAGGTGTTGAAGAGTCACTAAGCCCAAATCCCAGAGAAATTGTTGGTTGTCAATCTGAGATAGACTCCAATTGTTTGATCTGCCTCGTTCGGTTGTTCGTAGGTTTGAACTTCAGAAGATTTGCCGTGTGTTACTTTTGGATCTCCCGATGCCCAGAGCCCAGGAGTACCGAATTATTCAGTAATTTGAAATCTGACCCATGATTTTGGCCTAGGGTCACATGGAAGATTTCATTGGAGTATTAGGACCCTCTCGAACTTGAATTTTCGTGCGGTGAAAAGAAAAAAGTTTCATGGTAAGGAATTTTGCGGGTTCAACAAGAGCTTGAGAGCTAATTCATCTCTGAGGAAGAACAATCCTTATACTGAGAGGTCACATGAACCCCCAGTAGTGGTGGCGGTTTGCATCATTTTATCTTGCAAATTGTTAACATTGATTTACACACCAAAATCTTTCCAATAGTGTAAAAATTACCTCAATGAGAGTTTCAATGCTACTAAAGTTATTCCTCCTGTAAGTTAATCTACCTTATGTACCAGCATGGTAGCAAGTGGATGCCATGTCATCCCCCATTACTCACACATGTAGGGATAGTCATGTGTTGACTTTCCAGAAAGTTATAGAATGTCCAAAAAAACCTAACATTATTTGAGGGTTAAGGCACATAAAAACCCTAAACCTAACCCTAGATGACTATGAAGTAGTTTCATGAAATCGATAGGGTTAGTGGAAGAAGTTCATGGCCGAAAAAGTGGCAAGGGCATGATTAAGAACGTGCACTAGAAAGAGCATGTGTGCATTCTTAGGAACATGCATATGTTCCTATACCTATAGGTTTGGATGTGGTCGAACCTTCATGTGTATTTCCATGTAGGTTTAGTGGAAAAACCATGTGTGCATTCTTAAGAATGTGCACGTGTGGTCCTAAAAACTCCCACACATTCTTACTGATAAAATTATTTGAAGGGTCTGAGCGTGATTTGTGCCCATTGTGCACAATTCATGGGCTCAAATCTTGCTCTCATTGGGTAAATACAGTGGATCTAGAAAGGATGAAGAAAGGGAGGAGGGGACCACTGTGTCCAGGTATGTTAAATTCCAATTTAGTATTTATCTCCCAATAATCTAAATTAAAAAAATTATAATTTTGTATTTTAAATAAAAAAGAAACCTAATTTACATGCCATGGATTTTAAATTGCATCATATATAATACAATGGAACCCTAAGACAGTTTAAACTCTTCAGAATAAAAACAAGAATATCAAAAACCCAACCCACCATCACCACACAGTGTAAACATCGAAATTGATGAAGGGTTGGTTATATTATGAACCCTTGAGGAATAATTAAGGGACACTAGAGAGCCTAGCAGAGTCTCATTGGCCACTTCTTTGGATATCATTGCGTAGTCTATTGCAAGTGCCCATGGGAAATTGAACTCTAGTTATGATTATAGGGCATGAATGTATGAGTACTATAGCACCAGTTTGGAAAGAAACCATGTCGAAGAACTGGGCATTTCAAAACAACAAATATCAAGTCTATTTTTAGGGATCCTATAAATGGACAAGAACTACCATTGACTAGGAAACACATCTCCATTGACTGGTGCATACATCCCCAGATTAGTCAAAACTGGATGGATATGTGGTATATGGTTTTTGATAAACCTCCCTGCAATAATAGGGAGATGCCCTTATATTTTCTAAGGAAATTATAGGTTGAGTTTATTATGGTTAAGCATGTCAACTACCTTGACATTGGTGACTTCCATGGGGTGGGTCGAGGGTCTTCACAGGACCAAGATAATGTCATGCGTGACCCCGTGTTAGGTCCCCACCCCCCCAGGTGAAGGCCTGGCCCACTTACCCAACATCCTCCTATTGTAGAGAACTTGCAATAGGTAAAGCTATACATTGCATCATTTATTTGTAGCCTAGTGAAACATAATAGATTTGTTTCACTATCTCAGTGGGAGATGCCATCCAATGACATTGATAGAGGAGTTGGACTGTCAACATGCACAGAAGAGTGCAGTGAGGAGATGGAATGTGGACATAGTAGCCATCCATGTGAACTTCACATATGCTTGAGATGTGGGAAGACATGCTATGGGCCTATAGATCCCAATCGATAGCATAGCTTCATGGAGGAGGTCAATATCTTAACCCTCTCTATGTACTTCATCGTTATATATATATTTTTTTATTTTGTGTATTTATATAGATATTTTTTTTTGTTTGCTAGTTTGTCTGTGACCTGCAGGACTATCTTGTGTCTAAGAAACCGTGACGTAGAGGCATCTATGCCATCAAAATTAACCAGAGATCACACTCGGCTTGAGACACACCAACCCTTAACATGGATGCATTTTTTGTTTGTGCAGGTTTCAAACCGGTGACTTTAGCATCACGAGGTGCCTTAACAACACACTCTGTCACCGACTATCCTACACCTTAGGGACAAAAGTGTATTTATATAGATATTTGATTGTATGTTGTTTTTCAATTGTTGCGTCTCAACAATAAACCCTCTATGCCTATGGATACATCAATGCTTAGCCCCACCACTAATGCAGTAATAGAGGAAGCATGTTCATTGGGTGCACCATACACACATGTATGCATCACATTTGATATATTCAACAAATTCATTTCTTTATTTTATGACAAACTCAAATTTTTTATATGTTTTCTTGCTTCTATGGGATTTGGCACTAGGGGATGTCGGGGATTGTCCATCATGGATGGAAAAATCACCAGCATCAAAAGTATCATGTGTAAAGTTAAATATCATATATTTCTCAAATTGTTTGTGTTTATGTTTTTGAATTTTACTATTTTCTACTAATAGTTCAATTTTATTCATATGTATGCAGGTCGTCAATATATTTGTTAGGTATAGTAGTATTGCAGCCCCTGGGCACATGATATTTGCTTCTGGGTTGCCTTTCTCTATGCCTAGGGTGTTGAAATTAGTTGTAAATGCTATGAGGGTCCATCACAACCCACCTATTTGCCACCCACCGCCACCACCTCTTTCAGCCTCATCGATAGGGACTGCCACAATAGGTGTTGTCTCAAAGAAGCCTATACAACCTAGTTCTCCATCTACCAGTGAATATCCATCGATGCCTGAGATATTCACGATAAGATAATGCATTGATGATAATTTTTTATGTTTCATTATTTTTTTTATGCATATTTGCTTAATTTTCTTGACTTGATCCTTGTAACTAATGTAGGGTGGAATTATGGAGAGATTGGGTTCACAGAGGAGGGTAACCCCTCATGATTGACAGTTTCATATGCGATGTGCTGTCTTAGGTTAAATTACAAAGTACCAATTTGTATGTCTATTAATTCATTGATGAAAAAACTTATAACATTGTTTATTCTTTGTGCAATCTCCATAGTGTCGAAGCATGCCCAAGCCTAGAACCTCCCGAGGTGCATCCTTGAGCAAGAGAAGAAAGATAGATTTCCAGGATACTCCTGAGGGTGACGAGGGTGGAAATGGTCAATGATTGATCAACTACTACCATTTTGTAGCTAGGACACGATATAGATGTTTTTATTTTAGGGAACTTGTTGTCGCTTTTTATACTTGACAGGAGTTGTCATTTTATAAAAAGTGTACAATTTAGATGATGTTGAGTATATATATATATATATATATATATATATATATATATATATCATGGCATGTTTTTTTATGAATCTCATTGTTTCTACATTTGATTTTGATGAATATATGGATTTCAAAGTGTTTGAATTCCAAAGTGTATGAATTTATGTGTATTAATCCCTTGATTTGTTTCTAAAGTGATTATAAATACTTGCATTACGATGTCATGTTTTTTATGAATCTCATTGTTTCTACATTTGATGTTGATGAATATATGGATTTCAAAGTGTTTGAATTCCAAAGTGTATAAATTTTATGTGTATTAATCCCTTGATTTGTTTCTAAAGTGATTATAAATACTTGCATTACGCATTAAGGAATAACTTATGGTGTAAAATATTGCTAAGTGATAAATCCATAAGCAATTAATGGTTCTCAAGTAGCATTGCTTGCTAATCAACCATGTATCTATACATCATTGATAAATCATTCCTCCTAAATTATTTGCATGAATGTTGTGGATATCCATATTCTAATTCACAACCAACAATATGGACTACCTCTTAAATGATTTCCATTTAAATCAAATGAAAATCCACACTCAAATAGTGGTCACCTAAAAATATTGTGACCTTAAAAATGACATATTTCAATAATCTATTATAGAAATAAAATATCTCATTTATCTTCTACATAATTGTAAATAACTTAACAATTTCATCTCAATGTTATTTTCTAGGGCATAAACATTATTCCCCTCTTTCTATGCATGGCATATATAAAATCATTTGATTTATGTGTAACCCTTCATAAATGCCAAAAGGACTAGTCAAGGACTCATTAATGCACATGTTTGTTTAGATTGTGTAGTGGGTATATGTAAATTTTGTTTATCCCATCAATTATTAATAAAATGTATTTAGTCTTCCATGATTTCCACTAAATGTATTGATTTTGATCAATAGAACGAGAGAGTTCACATGGAAACTATATCTTAGAATGGGTATCATTTTCCACCTACAAATAAAGGTTTTGAGATTACATTTCATGACACACTATAGAAAGCAATGCTATGCTACCAAATTTTCTCTAGGGAGACTTGAAACCATTATTCTTTTCCCTTAACCATCTATGATAATTTATTGTAGATTCCTACCCAATATTTGGGTTAGATGTCACAAGGAGATAAAGGACAATCCATGTTGATGCCATGCCATTGTCATTCCTTTCCAACTCATTCCATGCCATGCCATTGTCATTTCTGGGTCATTGTCAAACTATGAAATACCAAGAAGTTTCTAATAACTTACTCAACTCTACCAAAACAAAAACAAAAAATCTTGTGTTTGTTTGTTTATAAAACTCTAGCTAGTAAATTCATGTTTGTTTTTTTAAGTAAAAAATGAAATTCCTCCTATATTAATTGGCAAAAATTACAGTTGTACATAGGCTTCCATTTATTCCATCGATGAAGCAAAAACTGAAACGGTGTCATCCCTTGTTCAAAATAGATGGTTAACCCTCAGTCTTGCCAGAAGGAAAGCAGGACTGATGGGGTTTCATTGTCTAAACTATGACTATTGTCTTACAGAAAATAATTAAAAACATGCACAGAACTCTAAAAGTTGAGACTGGAATCTTAATTAAGACCATGGCAGTTACCCAATGGTATCATAGGTGGCATCCATGTCCTGAGCATTTTCCTTAGCTGGTATTACGAAAAGTTGGGAATCTTCGCCTTATTGGCACATTGGAGAAGGCATCGTAAAGCATCTACAGATGTTGACCCATGAGGATTCCATGGTGTATTTGGTTCGCCATCTAGCCACACAAATCAAACAACAATTCAAGGTGCTCTGGGTGGAAGAAATTTGGTGAGTGAGACACACCACAGATTCTGCATGGAAGAGATGGGAGGTGGCGTGGATACCGTGCCACCCTCCCTCGTCGTGTCTCCTGAATGCATTTCCTTGGCCTCGCTTGAACCCTCTTCTCTATGTTTCTCCATGCTGTCATCCAAGGTGTTACCAACTACTGGAGTTTCTATCAGAGAGCCCACCTCTTCCGGTATCTCCTCCTCTATGAAACAGGTGGGGAATTCTTCCTTTTCCTACTCCCGGCCTTGCTGTTTTGCAGTGGCAGGCATGGAGGCATCCTCTAGAAAATCACTTGGTAGGTTCCAATTTTGAGGCATCGTGAAGAGGAAATTCTCCAGCGGCACTTGAAATGGATCCTTCAAAATAGCTTCTTCAACATAGGCCATTAGCCCCTCCTCGATATCTTCTTCAATAGATTCCCTGGGAGGCATTCTGAGCACAATCCTTCTTCCCGTGATTTGGGTCCTAGCCATGGAGAGCGCTCATTCCATCCTGTTAGACCTCCAAGAAACTCCTTAGGGTTGTACGCTAAGAATTCTTGGTAACTTAAGAAATTGATAATCAAAGTATGTGGATCAATGGGATAACTCAAGGGCTTAATGAGAAGAACAACATATCATGCATTCAAATGAGTCAGTGCTTTTAGAAACCAATAATCAGATAAAGTAATTGGAATGGGGTATGAAGAACACTATTCAAGATAACCAAGTACATTAACATGAAGGGTCATACAAGATAGTAAGAGATTATTCAATTCAAATTCTTGAGCTAAATAAGAAGATAACAGTTCTTAATAGCTGAGCTAAATTGAATCAAATTACAGAGCAATGTAACACATGAGAAAATTTGACATTGGTAGCAAAAGAAGACTATGATTCATATCAAGATAAGAGTCTAAGTACATGGGCCAAATGTATCCAAGATTGAACCCATTGGTGCTTCAAATGTCTTTGGCTTTATAGCCTTACAAGATGAAATCTATATCCTTGAAAGATGGATCAGATTTGCTAAAAATAGTCAAACCAAACAAGTGTAGGATGAGATCCTATAAAAATGGAAAGTCAAAACAAAAAATCGTATCTTAGGTGTCAAACTCTATCTTGATAGCCTTTATATCCTCCAAAACTCTTTGACAGATGTAGAAAGCCTTCCAAGGCTGATGAATCCTCATAGGAAATTCGAATTTGCCACCTTTGGCAAAAAGGAAGTTTTTTTGCTCATCAACTAGGTCACCATTTTAACTTTTACACCTTATTAAACATTAAATACATCAAGATAAAACCTTAAATATGACGTATTTAATTATTATGCATCTTTAGAAACCAACCTCGAAATATTTGGTTGAGAAAAAGTCAAATCTGGGAAAAAATATGACCTCGCTGCCATGTACAGGTTTCGGTAGTTAAGAGGGCCTGTTAACTACCGAAAAGCCCTACTTTCGGTAGTTAAGAGAGGCAAAATTTGGGTCTGTTAACTACCAAATCCTATAACTTTATGAAAATGTTCAGAATTGCAAAACTGAATTACCTGGCTTATTCTGTTATCTGTAGATGTCCTCTGGATTGTTGCAAAATATCTTTGCTTTATGTAGATCTCCTGCCTTCTTAGTTGACTCCAAATAGTCATTTGAAAACAAATTCAAGAAAATAGGAAAAGATTCTATTAATTTGGTCAAGATCAAATCCCAATAGTCTTACTGACAGTCAAAGTCTTCAATAGTTGATGCAGATCTCCATAGGATGATAGCTAATTCAAATTTGCTATTTTGGTTTAAAAAAATAGTTTTTTGCCAAAACGATGGTCAAAAATTCACTTTTATCTTTCTTGCTGGCACTTGTAAATCTGGAACATACTTTAATATGGACACTTTTTGCGTTGTTCAGGTTTTCAGTGGCTGTCACGCCTTGAAGTTTTGCAAATTAGCTGAAATATTGATTAGGTCACCGAAAGTCCTTAATGTCGTCTGACTGCTGGAAAGAGTCTACTACCCAAGTATATATATATTCTCTTATTCTTTTAGGCAAAAACGAAGTATAAGTAAGGTATGAGTGACCAAGCTCGTTTAAGTACTTTGTCTACATGTTGGCTATAAAATTAGCTATAGCTAGTGTTCTGATAACTATCTTCATCAACTTGTGACATTCCAGAATTCTAAATAAGGATCATTGGAGGTCTTTCCATACTTTGCACTTTTCCTTTGTATTCTGTATGAGGGATACATAACTCCTTCCTGTATAGTTACCTTGATAAATGACTACCATCAAAGATACACCTGTGCATCTTTCAATATTTGCAAACAACTGAATACTTCCTCTATCTACTCGGCGCATATGGCTTTGACATATTGACATGTGACTAATCAAAAGAATTAGGCAATCAATCACCTCATAGAGTTCTCTGTATGCCATGGTTTCAAGTTGAAATAACAAATGGAGGTTTTCAAGTACTACAAAGTATAAAACTCTGATCAAATGTAATGATACCATCTTTCAAACACTTACAAATTTAGTTGTGCATGCATTTATCAAACCTCTGCATTTACAAAATTTGCCAACCGAAGCCTGATCTTGCGGGGAACTTTTGACTACCTTCCCGAGCTCTAAATTCAGATCTAAAGAACCATTGGAAATCTTAGTATGTGTATTTTTCAATTGACTATTTGAGCGTGTGAAATGGACTTTCCACGGCTGAGAAAAATGATTTTTCCCAAGGTAGTTTTTTTCTGGAAAACCTGCACTTTCGATGGTTAACTAGCCCCTGAATTTAGCCTGTTAACTACCGAAAGCTCTGCTTTCGGTGATTAATGAGCGCTTTTCAAGCCTGCCTAAACCATCGAAACCTGAGATTCTCGCTTTTTCTTCAGAAGACCAAATCCAATGCTTGTTCCAAGTTTATTTTCAGAAAGTAGACCATCTAACACACCTAAAAAAATTAGAAACCAATTTTTGGACCTTTTCCTATCACCTAAAACTTGACAAAATGACAGTGCTATTTTAGGAGATAACATCTAGCTCCTACTCAGGGATGGAATCCTCCCAGTGAGGTTCCAAGAAGAAGTAGTTCCAGTCGCCTTATCTGTTGGGCTATGGAGTCATGTGGCCTATGCAATTGTTCCTCTACAAACCTGCAGCCTACCTGCAACTTGTCTATAGCATGTTTTCTTATTCAACCAAAATCTGAAAACAATCTAAGTGCTCATATGAAGAGCTTATTCTTCTATCTACTCCTACACTAACTAGCCATACTGCCTCTTGGTTAAGTAAATGCCGACTTCCATAATAACCATCCAAGTAACTTCAAAACTGAAGAAACCTTGTCTTTGTCACTTCTCAACAACTGATGTTGGAGATGTAGCAGTAGTGAATAAAACTCATTCAGGAAACTATACTCACTCGTAAACATGAGAGAGCTAAAGAAATATGAAATTTTCAAGTTCCCTGAAATGTATGATTCCATGAAGGCTGCCATTGGGTCTTGGAAACAGAGATCATAAACATACTGATCCTCGGAAAAAAAATGTACATCTATAACAGCCTCCCGCTCAGCCGTGACTGTTCCTTTGCTAGAAGACTAGTCACCTTCTAGTTCTCTTGAGATTAACTTGTGATCATTAATCATAATGAATTTCTCTTCAGAAAAATGGTCAGAGCATGATGATGAAACAATGTCAAGATCATAAGAATAAAGATTAGTTGAAAAAATATAATTTCTTATGAAATCATTGGTTATCATAGGCTCATCTTGGCTAGAAAACTGATCATAACATTCTGACTCATACATGTTTCTAGAACGCTCAACAAATATTGAAAAACTCTGGCTTGAATCTGAAATAGACTCACATACTAGTTGTTGTTCACAAACTGCTTTACATTCATAATCTCCATGTTCAAAATCTAAACCATACTTACTGTCTTCTTGATCCAAAATGGAAACATAATGACAGTTCTCCTGCTCATAAGAATACATATTTTTAGAATATGATAGCTTATAAGTCCACTTGGCAGCACGAATGTTCTCTTCTACCTCGTGACCATCTTCAAACAACTGAGTTAAGAATGAAGACTTCCTTTCTAGCAGAAGGGAAAGTTCTGAATGAAGACACATAACATAATGTATCATGGCGGTTGTCTCTGTAGGTCGGACCTTCAAAGGCATGTCATGGTAGATGCTATAAAATATTCAATTGAAGGTAGACAAAGCTTCACCCTGTTCTCTCTTCAAAGCATAAAAATCAGCAAGGTATGAATCTAGTGATTTGTACTCACCCCAGTACTTCACAAAAAAATAAGAGAACTCGATCCAAGAGCCAATAGAATTAGCTCTCAGACCCTTGAACCATGCAACAACATCTCTAATTAGAGATTTAGAGAAAAATCTCATGATTATATCTTCATGTATAATATGAAAACAATCAACAAAATTCTCAAAGAATTCCAAGTGCCTCTCAGCTGAAACTTGATTCTCTCCAGAAAACTGGGGAAGATATTCATAACAGTCAAGAGGATAAGGATTAAGGGGATAGGTCAGCCTTAAAGGTTTAAACATCTTCATCCTGATCTTAGTTTGAAAAGAAGTGGGATGCTCATGAGGGATAATAGATTGATGAAAAATTTCAGGAGTAATGACAATAGGTACTGAAGTCTGAGTAGGTTTAGAATCAATTTCAATCTCTATAGAGTTATATGGCTGATCAGATTCAAAAGGAATTTGAATACAATGTCCGTCTTTATGAAGGGGCTGAGGTAAAGTTGTTGAATCTACTTCTACAATGCAAGCAGGCTGCAAGATTTCCTCTTCTAGTGTGGTATATATACAAGAAGAATGATAAGTTTCTGAATATACAAAACAAAAAATAATTCTCTTAACATGCGAAGGAAAAAGAATGAAAGAGATGATAAAGAAATACAACAATTCATGAAGAAAACTGATAAACTGATATCTGGATCCAAACTTTAGCCTCTTCATCTTCTGTCAACTGGATTCTCCCCAATGGAGTCTTTGTAAATTCAGATGGATCGGGGAAATTCGAAGCTTTGTAAAACTGTCCTAGTAGAAGGGCTAGGTTTTCTTCTTCTTTAACAAATAGATTTTGCAGAATAGACTCTATCATAGGAAGACTGGTATGGGTATAGGTATAGATCTTTTCTGGTTTTGTTTGCAAAGAATTCAGAAAAGAGGAACGATCCTCTTCTGGGGCAGATGGTTCAACCTCTTTCCCTAACCTATGAACAGAAAAATTCTCAGGAAAAGGATTTATAATAGTAAAATCTATAGAAGGTTCATCACCTTTTAAATCCTTTGATTCAAATACAATTTTCTGAAAAGAAGAAGATTCACCCGAAGTAGACTTAATGGAAGGTGTTCTAGGTACAAATAAAGAAGCAATACCTCTTGAGATATCTGATCTAGATGTCCTTGTTGCTCTGGAAGTTTTCCTTTGTAGAGCTCTTCTTGTTTTGATGATCTTCTCTTTGGAGACACAGTTATTCAATGGAGTCGCCACTGAATTCGTCCTTCATGGAGTCGCTAGATAGATTATTACAACCAAATGATGTCCAGGCTTTGTCTATCATCAAAGTTGGATCTATGTCGTCTCCCAGGGAAGCTAAGCTTCAATCTCCTCTCCCCGGCAATAATGCCAATTTGTTAGACCTCCAAGAAAGTCCTTAGGGTGTAGGATAAGAATTCTTGGTAACTTAAGAAATTGATAATCAAAGTATGTGGATCAATGGGATAACTCAAGGGCTTAATGAGAAGAACAACTTATCATGCATTCAAATGAGCCAGTGCTTTTAGAAACCAATTATTAGATAGAGTAATTGGAAAGGGGTATGAAGAACACTATTCAAGATAACCAAGTACATTAACATGCAGGGTCATACAAGATAGTTAGAGATTATTCAATTCAAATTCATGAGCTAAATAAGAATATAATAGTTCTTAATAGCTGAGCTAAATTGAATCAAATTACAGAGCAATATAACACATGAGCAAATCTGACATTGGTAGCAAAAGAAGACTGTGATTCATATCAAGATAAGAGTCTAAGTACATGGGCCAAATGTATCCAAGATTGAACCCATTGGTGCTTCAAATGTCTTTGGCTTTATAGCCTTACAAGATGAAATCTAGATCCTTGAAAGATGGATCAGATTTGCTAAAAATAGTCAAACCAAACAAGTGTAGGATGAGATCCTATAAAAATGGATCTAGAATTATAAAAATGGAAAGTCAAAACAAAATATCCTATCTTAGGTGTCAAACTCTATATTTATAGACTTTATATCCTCCAAACTCTTTTATAGATATAGAAATCCTTCCAAGGCTGATGAATCCTCATAGGAAATTTGAATTTGCCACCTTTGGCAAAAAGACAGTTTTTTTGCTCATCAACTAGGTCACCATTTTCACTTTTACACCTTCTTAAACATTAAATACATCAAGATAAAACCTTAAATATGATGTATTTAATTATTATGCATCTTTAGAAACCAACCTCGAAAGATTTGGTTGAGAAAAAGTCAAATCTGGGAAAAAATATGACCTTGCTGCCATGTACAGGTTTCGATAGTTAAGAGGGCTTGTTAACTACCGAAAAACCATGCTTTCGATAGTTAAAAGAGGCAAAATTTGGGACTGTTAACTACCAAATCCTGTAACTTTCTAAAAAATTTCAGAATCGCAAAACTGAATTACTTGGCTTCTTCTGCTATCTGTAGATGTCCTCTGGATTGTTGCAAAATATCTTTGCTTTATCTAGATCTCTTTTCTTCTTAGTTGACTCAAAATAGTCATTTGAAAACAAATTCAAGAAAATAGGAAAATATCCTATTAATTTGGTCAAGATCAAATCCCAATAGTCTTGCTAGTAGTCAAAGTCCTCAACAGTTGATGTAGATCTCCATAGGATGATAGCTAATTCGAATTTGCTATTTTGGTTAAAAAAAATAGTTTTTTGCCAAAATGAATGTGGCAAATTCACATTTCTCTTTCTTGTTGGCACCTGTAAATTTGGAACAGACTTTAATATGGATTCTTTCTACCTTGTTCAGGTTTTTAGTGGCTCTCATGCCTTGAAGTTTTGCAAATTAGCTTAAATGTTGATTAGGTCACCGAAAGTCCTTAATGTCGTCTAACTGCTGGAAAGAGTCTGCTACCCAAGTCTATATATATGCTCTTATTCTTTTAGGAAAAAATAGAGTATAAGTAAGGTATGAGTGACCAAGATCCTTTAAGTACTTTTTCTACATGTTGGTTGTATAATTAGCTATAACTACTGTTCTGATAACTATCTTCATCAACCTGTGACATTCCAGAATTCCGAATAAGGATCATTGGAGGTCTTTCCATACTTTGCACTTTTCCTCTGTATTCTGTACGAGGGATACATAACTCCTTCCTGTATAGTTACCTTGATAAATGAATTCCATCAAAGATACACATGTGCATCTTTCGATATTTGCAAACAATTGAATACTTCCTCTATCTTCTCAGCGCATATGGCTTTGACATATTGACATGTGACTAATTAAAAGAATTAGGCAAGCAATCACCTCATAGATTTCTGTGTATGCCATGGTTTCAATTTGAAATAACAAATGGAGTTTTGCAAGTACTACAAAGTATACAACTCTGATCAAATGTAATGATACCATCTTTCAAACACTTATAAATCCAGTTGTGCATGCATTTATCAAACCTCTGCATTTACAAAATTTGTCAATCGACACCTGATCTTGCAGGGAACTTTTGACTACCTTTACAAGCTCTAAATTCAGATATGAAAGTACCATTGGAAATATTAGGATGTGTAGTTTTCAATCGACTATTTGAGCGTGTAAAACGAACTTTCCATGGCTGAGAAAAATGATTTTTACCAAGGCAGTTTTTTTCTGGAAAACATGCACTTTTAGTGGTTAACTAGCCCCCGAATTTAGCCTGTTAACTACCGAAAGCTCTGCTTTCGGTGGTTAATGAGCACTTTTCAAACCCGCCTAAACCACCAAAACCTAATATTCTCGCTTTTTCTTGAGAAGACCAAATCCAATGCTTGTTCCAAGTTTATTTTCAGAAAGTAGACCATCTAACACACCTAAAAAAATTTAGAAACAAATTTTTGGACCTCTTCCTATCACCTAAAACTTGACAAAATGACAATGCTATTTTAGGAGATAACACATCCTTTGGAGAATCCTCCTTCGGGCAGAAAAGGCATACCAGGAAGCACCATGGAATGGCTTCCCCCATTCGCGTGGCATCAAGGTGAGAGAGTAGGTGGAAACTGTGCAGAGGATGGCGTAGTCACTTCTCCAAAGCTAACCATTGCAAAGCTAGTGCATGGTAAGGCTGAAATGGAGGAGAGCATGGATCGGATGCAAAAAAAGTGGGAGGGACAACGGGACGTCTAGCTTCATTAATTCCCCCTCATAAATGAACTTCAACACTAGACTACTCGCACGAGGGGATAATTTTCTTTCAGGTGAGAGGCAGTGGGATCCAAATCCCATCCTTAATGCTGAGGGGATGGGAGTCGGTCGACCTCATTTATGGCCTGGACTGGCTATGCTCCAGGTGTCTCCTTTGTTCCACATGGGACCCCATTCGGGGGTAGTAAGTCATTGTTGGAGAGGTCTTCGCAATGTTTTGAGAGATCATTGCAGGTAAAAGTTTGAGCCTTCCAATGAATATGTTCCATCTCGGTGTTGATCCCTTCATTTGCAGTTTGCTACTTTTTTTTCTTCCATCCTGACATGAGAAGGGATAATGATAAGGTTGGGATAGAGGAGCGATCTAAAGTCTTCCATAAGTCCCGAGAGACGCCAGCTAGGCAATATTTCTAAAGGATGTTCGCCATGGAGAATTTTGGTTATGAGTTGAATGATAATATTAGAGTCGCCCTTCACAATGACCCTTTGGTAATGATTGTCAATTGCTACCTTGAGGCCTCTTAGTAGACTTAGAAGTTCAACTGCATTGTTTTTATTATCATCAAGGAAGCCTACTACGAGGTGATGTATCTTGCCATTTGAGTTTCTCATAATTGTCCCGTAACCCGTTGGTCCTGGGTTGCCTTTTGAGGCACCATCGAAATTGATCTTTATGAAGCCTGTTGGAGGTGGGGACCAAATGCTTGGGCCTCAAGGAGGGTGTCTTACTGTATTCATGGTGGTCTGATTATGCATGCTAAGATTCCAATTTTGAAAGATGCCCCTCTCCTCTAGATTGCAGATCAGGTCTTCAGGTGTTCACAGCTTGCTTTTGATTGTTTCATGGATAAATGTTGCTATTATCTCCCAAACTGAGGCAGGAGGAGAAGATTTTGAGTGGAAGATCCTTTTGTTTCTTTCCTTCCAGATCTGTGAGAGAGTGAAGCCTAGGAGAAGCCGCCAAATATGCCCAAGAATTGGATTGTGAAAAGAGATCAAGTCCTATTTCTCTAAGTTATCCCTGACACACTGTTTCTATTTTGGTTAGAGAGACACATTGTTTGGGATCCTTGGTCCCAAATCCATTGGTTGTAGTGACATCTATTGAGAAGTTGTTCCATTGTCTCATCTTGTTGTTGGCAGAGGGTACAGATTGAAGGGCCTATAAAGCCTCTTTTTCTGAGGTTGTCTGAGGTGAGGATGCGGTTTTGTACAATGAGCGAAAGAAAAATTGAAACTTTAGGCCAAAGGGCGAAGTTCCAAATTATGCTCCAGATGCTCTCCTTAGTGTGATGTTGGTAGTTCCCCTGAAGATGGTAAGCTTCCTTGAATGAGGAGTTACTTGTTGTAGATTAACCCCATCTAATAATGTATGGACTTTCTCGAATTGGGATTTTCCTGTAGCTTGCGCGGGCTTTCCAGGCCTGGAGATCCACTTCCCCTTAGAGCTGAAGTTCCTAATTTTCTATTCTCCATTGTCGTCAAGTCATGTTCTTGTTCGTTGTTCTCCATAGATCTTTGACCAATTGGAAGGCTTCCTGATGTAGTGCTTGCTCGAGGGGGATAAGTGCTTCCAGATTGACTAGGGGTGTTTGTTGTTGCCAGGAGTCCTTCCAAAATAGTGCACTTTCCCCGCTCCTGATTTCCCAGAAGGCATGGTTTTGGACTGGAAGGCGATTTTGCCAAGCCGTGTTCCAGATGTTGGAGCTCTGGATTTGGTCATTGAATTAGATTAACTGATTATCTCGGGTGGTCGGGGCATACTTCTGTTTCCAGAGTTTTTCCCATAGTTTAGTAGGATGCTTGAGCCATTGCCACCACATTTTGGGTCCCATGACTTGATTTAGCTTTCCAGGGTCATGAAGACCTAGGCCGCCTAGATTTTTGGGTTTGCAGAGCTTCTCCTAGATTACCAAAGCCCATTTTTTGTTAGGAGTATGTCCATGCCATAAGAAGTTTCGTTGGAGGCCCCTAATTGCTCTGATAACCGATTTGGGCATTTCTAGGGCAGTGAAGAGGTAGGTAGATAGGGCTTGCAGGACTAACTTAAGGAGGACTAGTCGAGCCGCAATGTTTAGAGGTTTAAAGGTCCAGTTAGTGAGCCTGTGGGAGATGGATAGGAGCAGGTTGTCCCATGAAATAGAGCATGTTGGCTCCCCCGTGAGGGGGATGCCTAGGTATTTGGATGAAAGGGAGATCTTGGGTATGCCAAGGAGGTGGGAAACATGATTTTGGACAACAATCGGTGTGTTGAAGAAGTAGAGATTGGATTTTTCAAGGTTAAGAGCCATACCTGAAGCTTCCGCAAAGTCGAAAAGAATTGGGTTGAGCTTGTTAGCTTCGCGCGTTGTGGGGGTTTTCATAATCAAGGTGTCATCGACAATTTGGTTGTGTGAGGGTGAAGGTTGGTGATTGTGGAGGGGACGACCAAGAAGGGATCCTTTCAAAATCGCCGCCTTGATGTAGCATCCTAGTCCTTCCGTCATCAGGACAAAGAGAAAGGGATAGAGAGGGTCTCATTGTCTGATGCCTTTGGTGGGGGAGAAGGGTTGGGATGGGACTCCATTGACCAAAATTGAGAAAAAGGGTGAAGAGGTGAGCTTGAGGATCCAGTTCACCCAAAGTTTATCAAAGCCAAAGGCTTCGAGCATGGAGCGAAGGTATTGCCAACTTAGTCTATCCAAAGATTTTGAGAGGTCGAGTTTGATGAGCATACCTAGAGTCTTGGTCGTCTTTAGTGAGTGGATCACCTCATGAGAAATGATGAAGTTGTCCATGATATGACGCCCTTCCACATAGCCAACTTATTCTTTGGAGATGACAAAGGGGAGGATTGGATTTAAGCGTGTGGCTATTAGAGCTAGTAAATTCATGTTGAGATCTATCTTATGATCATAAATCACAAGAGATCATTCCGTTTTTACACATAGCCTGGTGTGGAGACTAGAATTTGATCAAGGAGGGAAAACACAACAATTTTGCCTATATATATATATTGTTTCTTTCCTTAAAAAAAAGCTAGGTTTGGCAACAAGAATATTATCCTTTTATTACATAGAATGAGTCTGTGCGTTGTACCCATGGTTATGAGTATAAAGAATCCTTAGAAAAAATAAAGTAATTATATGTTGAAATATTATTAGGCCACACATTCTCTTATTAAAGAATTTGTTTACTTTCTTTTCCACACTAAAAATCACAACAGTTTTCACGGGTGCTTACGTACTAATGTACTATATTTATTTGTTAGTGGTTATGTAAAGACTTTCTCCTAGGTAAGGGTTCATTCATAAGCTATAAGATTTTCATCCATCTATGGCAATGAACCCTTGTCTGTTCAATGTATAAACATATATGTTCAAACGATAATATATCATTTCTTATTAAATGTGAATTCTTATTGCCAAAACTGGTACCGCGTGGTAATTAACTCACTCTATCGTAAGATACCGTCGTGATATACTCAACCACATGAATAGAGTTTAGAATAGATGCTCCACTCAACATGTTGTGCCCATCATACCCATGGTTATGGCCAGATACTCACCATTCCTTGTTGAAAGGCCACACACTCTCTATCACAGCTGTGGAATGATCAACCATGTCTTAAGTACTATAGGGACATACATTTTTTTTTTTTGCGAAAACTTCTTTGGACTTCATCTAGGTTTCACTCTGGTTTACGATTGTATCGATATTCCCTTCTCTTCCACGAATTCTCTACCCCTATTCATTATTCAAAGCTATTAATCTTTTTTCGTGACCGAGAATGAATTTACTCAACCTTTTCACTGTGTGTGATAAGATTTAGTTGTGACAAAGTGATTATTTCATTTTATGACAACACCGGGGTTCTCACCATTCTAAGGTTTACTCCACATTCGTTATGATGCTAATGGAGGTAAGCACTAACATTGATGGTTCTTAGAAAATTTCCCTTACTAATTTCTTTGATAGATATAATTTTGGATTTTGCCTTTTTGTTAGATTTATGACTGTAAACGTTTGAGTTCGGGTATTACAGCCTGAGTCCATGTTAAGTATAGTTATGTTCTAGTCGTAGTTATGGGTGTGAGTCATAGCTTTATTTCATTATGGACTGTAAAACTTGAGTTGGAGTCTTAGCTCTTGTCACTAATTACTATGAGTTCTTTTGGGACTCCTTAGCTGTTATAAAAACAAATATGTATAACCACATTCCATAATATGTATAATGTACTTACCCACTAATTGTTTAATTCTAACAAATTTCGAGGTTGTTCTAATCGTTCTTACACAAGATTTGACACGATAGTAGTTTTCGTTTATCTCCCTAGTCTATTGGCTATTATTGAAACATCCCGCTCTGGTGCACTGAGCAAACTTATTCTTTGAGGACACTTTCTTGCAAGTGATCCATATTTTTATGCTATTAAAACTTTTGATTTTGATTATGATGTGTTATGGGTTGATGACATGTTGTTTTACTACGTTGACATAGATAGGTGCTATTGACTCAATTTTACTGAGTGTGCAGGATTTTGGACCTTGAGGATGCAAAGACATCGATGGAACCCCTTGGACTCCGGATCGAGTCAGGGAGTGTGCCATGGGGTTTTGATTGTTTTACTGTGATATTAGTGCATCTGATTGGATGATATGATATGGATATGTTCTGACACGATTTTTTGATGATGCAGGCTGATGATAGCTTGCCGACCAGACTCACATATGGAGTAAAGGGGTCACGCATGACTACCAGAGATGTTGAAAGAGAGGTGTGGACAACAACCCTGCCACAGCCTACTAGCACTCCCACCATGGCTCAAACTATAGGTTAACAATTACCTAGTTCGAGAGGACCCATGATGCCGTGAGGGCAGACTATGACAGTCGCTCATGATGATTCTAAGCGGCATGCAATAAGGTGGGGGTTCTTATTCCTTAGAAGTCCTTAGTCTCCCACAAGTTCACCTAGTGGAGTGTTGACTCCAGGGGTTATTGATGTATACCAAATTAGTCAGGAGGGGAGTGGCACCATTGGAGTACGTAGTGCGTCCTAAAGGGCATGTCGCACAAAGGAACAGATGAGGCAAGTGGCACCCTTGGAGCACCTAGTGCGTCCTGAAGGGAACATCGCATTGTTGATGATAGAGGGATGAACCTAGATGGCCCTGAGAAAAATAACATGTTAAGTAATTTTTAAAAACAAATTCCCTAATTAAATGTCGCCCAGTACGAAATTTAAGGCCTAAGTCTAAATTACGCTAGTGGTAAAATTTTGTCTTCTATAAAAAAAATAAGTAGTAAAAATAATAAAAATAAAAATAACTTAAATAATAATTTTGACCTTCGTTAAATCTTGTAACATGAAGGGAGTAAGAAATTAAGTTATTCATAAAAATAAAATACGTGGTAATAAATGTAAAACGGGGAATTAATTATATTATATTTTTGTTAATAATAAAAAAAAAAATTACTAATTAAATGACAAAAGGGAAAAGGGGTTAAATTCCACACCTGCCTTTTTGAGTTCTAATTAAAAAGAAGAAAGAGGGAAAAATAAAAAATAAAAATTAGAAAACTACGGAAAAGGGGTAACATAAAAAGGGAAAAAGGGGAACTTAAGGGAAAAAGTGGAAAGTCAACTTAGTAAAGAATCTACCATTTAAGAGCCTTCTAATTTTAAACTGAATTAGCAACTTCATGATAGGGAAAGCCTTTAAAACCTGTAAGGAAATTTGGGGACACCTAGGAGTGATTCTAGGAGTAACTCTAGGTGGGTGAGGGAAATAAGATAATTAATTAATTAATGGAGGAATGTAGGGGATGGGTGACACTTGTACGGAGAAGAATTTTTAGCAATTTATTTTTAAAACTTTAATTAAATGAGAATTTAGGAAAGAAAGGAATATCGAAACTCTATATAATGAAGGAGGAAGAAGGATGAAGGATCATCTTCTGTTTGCGTAACATTACGCTGCAAAAATATCTACTTGATTGATTTACTTGTGGGAGTTGGGGATACCCAGCTCGGAGAGGAGTGGTAGCTCTGTCTTGCGAGGCGATCTGGGAGCTAGACAAGATCTCTAGATAGTATGTGTGGCCCCTTTGTGGATCGGGGGGGCTAAGGGGGAAGAAGAGTACCCCTAGCATTGGTTGGGAGGTGCTGGTGAAGTCTCAGTAGTCGGTGAGCGGGAGTTGCATGGAGCGCACGGTCGTCACTCAGAGAGGGCGAACAGTCAACGATATCCTTTCTTCATTTGAATGATATATTGTCGTAGGTTTTATGATTGGATCTGCATGTTGATTATGTAAGTAGAATGGATGTTTAGATTGATGGCTGAAATTTTTTTTAGCCTAGCTCTACGATTGTTGACTTTCATGGCCTTCGTTTTCCCGCATGTCATGACCACCCTATGTGTTGATTGTGACCCTGAGGTTGTTTAGCCTTCATCCATAGCTCACCAGTCCTCGCCTGAGTAGTTGGCCAGGAGCCTGATCTACGGTCATTGCCTTAGCATTAAAATACCTATGGATCTCAACGCCCTGCTTTTCTGTGCGAGGATGGTCAAGCGAAGGATGAACCCATCCATTGTCTACCTCTGTTATCATCCTTAATTGATTGATTGACTTGTGTCTTCTAGGAGAAAGTACCCTTGCGTGTGGATTTCCTTTTGACCTTGATGATTTAATTATGTGTTTGATCGTTCATCCCTACCTTGCCTGCGATTGACATCATACCTGCATCTTAACTTGAGACAACAATTTTATGCTCTGCTTGGGATATCAATGAGTTGATTACTCGACGTTTCTTGGCCCGACAATTATAATAGATATTAACAGTGATTCATTTTTCTAGGTGTATGCTTATTTCCATTTCAGAGGTAACGATTGGAGTAATAGAAAATATTTATGTAATGATCATCATAATATTCGTATTCATACCCAATATCTATCGATATATCTAACATGTATTTATAATAGTATATTGCTGCAACAGATGTCTGTAAACTCTTGTATCAGACAATATTTCGTCCTTCATATTCATAAACACTATATAAACTATTTGTAGTTGTCAAAACCCTGAACGTGTTTCTTTTTCTCGTCTGTTTAAACCTGGTTCTAGTTTATCTGAACAAATGAATAAATCATGTTAAGTCTTTTCGTCTCCTCTGAAGAATTTCTATCTGAATTTAGAAAACTTTAAATGGTCATCTCAGTTGTTTCGAAAACAAATATTTGTGTAAGGAACATTAGGAGTATTTCTCAGTTTTGTTTTCTAATATGTAAAAGACCTGTAAAGTCTGAATTATTCATGGACCATTGTTGTCAAGAAAGTTGAGCGTTTTGGGTTCCAACAATGTACACTTCCATACCTATACCTAATTAATGGGTGAACTGAGAATTGTGCTTCGAATAGAAAAATTTTGTCCTCATTGGATGGAAATATCAACTATCTTATAGAATGCAGAGACCTATTGTAAAAGACCCCTGGTGTCAGAAGAAATAGCTACATCTATTATTCTTAATGGAATAAAGTATATAAACAAAATAATTTTGATTTTAGATTTGGAAATCATGTCGAATGCATAGTTTTCAGTCTTTATAGCTGGTAATGCATAACAGTAACCTCTACGGTTCATATCCAAGGCTACAAACTAAGTTTAAGAAGAAAAATTTTGAAATGTAGGCCTTTGTACTCATAAATTTCTTTGACGTAGGAATGTTCAAGAGCATCCATGCTCTTCCTGGAGATCATGTGCCTATTCATCATGCCATGGATCAACTAATAGCCTTGTTCAACAAGTTAATATACAAATGACATCTTTCCTTTTTTCTCATGACACCATTATTTTTCATCCCTCCCATGCCATTCTAAGTCTTCATTAAGGCTCTGCGCCTTCCCTTGTCCCCATGATATTGGGACTGCCCACAAATGCTGGAAGTGGGGCGAATCTAGACAAGATTCAACAGAGGTTTTGTTAAGATAAAAGTTATGTGTTATATCCTTCTGCTCGAAGGGCATCTATGTCGTATGAGCTTTGTCTAGTGACTATAAAAGATATTTTAATGTTGTGATAGCATCACTGTGTTGAGCGAGCATGCCTCCTTTAGGAATTTAAGAACAATTCGATAGAGACTACACCGTCCCTCACGTCTATTTCCTTCATGAAATTCGGGGTAAGTCTGCCAGCCAAATTTGTGTTTTCCCCCTTGACTTCCGCAACGATTTCCTGTAGCGGTTTGACTGAGAGCTCGCCCTGGGAACCACATTCTCAGTACCCCTTGGAAGGTCATGGATTTAGAGCTGGTGTATTCTCGTTCCACCTATCTTTTAACTCCTTTTCTCCAGCCACACACCTCCAGTGATTGTGTGACGTCCTGTGAAGGAAAAAACCTTTTTTTTAATAACCAAAATTACTAAATGACAGTTTTACTAGGATTAAATCATAATGATAGTTGGAAACGACAGAGTTTACTAGTTGACAGTTTGAAATGGCTATTTGAAATGATTGTTAGAATTTTCGTACTCTATTCAAAGGAAGTTATAGCAGTGTCTTTCTGTGTTGGTTGTTAGTTGGAAAATTATTAATCCCGATTTAAAGAAAAAAAGGGTTTTATCCCAGTTCAAGGTGTCTCTTCATAAACAAACAAGTTACCTTTCTATTGTCACTTATTTTAATAAATAAGGTGATCAAAATTTAGTATATATAGAACACCTCTACTAATTTATAATTGAGACATATGCCAAGACAAGAATAAATAAAATAAATAAAAGAAACAATTGGCATGTTTAGAAACTGAACTAGATGTATATGTATATCTACCTTAATTTTGTCATAGATCAAATTGTGCACCACATTAAGAACATCATCAAAAATGGAAAAATGAATGGAGAATTGTTGGAGTCATGGTTATGTAGCTCTTAATTCGTTTGCGTCTTGAATTGATTTGATAGTTGTATTGCGTCATGAATAAATGAGAAGCATGGTTAATTAAGTAATTGTTCTCTTAGTGCTCTTAAAACAAACTGGGTTAGTCTTGCTCCATGAAGAGATGTTGAAGTATGAGCAAATTGTATGGTTATAATAGAATTTTGCACCATGAAATTATAGGGGGTGAGACTGATTACGTAATTGATTACCTTGCTCCATGAATTAATTGATATTTATTTTGCATCATGATATGTATGGACGGTCATGGGTCTAGTTACTTCATCTGCCCCCAAAAATCTTAGCTACAATTGAATTTAATGAATGATTAATCTTGCACCTCGAAATAAGGTAGATGACTAGCATTGCACCTGGAATTAAAATCAAGTTGATTACATTGTGCATGAACTGATGTCGTCTTATGATGGAATTAGTAATCAAATTCTCTTGCATCATGGAATTTATGTGATTGTGTGATTGATTCATAGAACATTATCGCGCATCGATCGTCATTGATGTTTGTTGATTTAGCACATTTAGTTTGGTGTTGATTATGTTAGTGGGATGTAGACACCTCCTTGTTCCTCAGAACAATTGCTAGCCGTGAGACCTTAAATGGTCAAAATTGATGGGGATCTGGGCTTAAGCATTGCTTATGTGTCCTGGAGGTCCTAACCATTGCAGGGTAGGATGGGCGGGTAGGCTTTCCTATTCTTGTCGGTTGAATGTCGTACATTACCTCCAGTTGTTGATGTGCTTCTTAGGTCGTTACGTTATTGTCACGTGAGTTGCATGTGCCATGTTCGTCATCGGGTGGCGACGTTGAGTACAATGTCCTTATTACCCTTCTACACACACACACACACATTTTTTTTTTTCACTTTTTATGTGAGGCTCATTGTCGTAACAATGGGAGGGTTGTTACATATGGTATCAGAGCCAAGTTCAACCTGTGACTTGGGATCGCTACGGCTTTCGTTGGTATGTTTTGATTATACTATTTCTAATCTATTGGATTTGTATTCGTGCAGGTAATCATGGTTAGAGGACACCGCAGAGGCAGACGACAGGGTGCTAGGGGAGGAGGAGTGACGCCTCTAGTAGCATCCACACCTATTGGGTCTAACCCCTAGGGAGACGAGCAGGTTTTCGGACAGGAGAAGATTGCAGTTGGTGATGTAGTTGGAATGATGAGATATTTTCAGTGCATGTCCAAGGCATTGATTAGCCATTTGGATAGAGATGAGGCCAGGGCACCAGCACCCACTGAGATTCCACCGCGCGCCCCGGTCAGTACATGTAGCATTCACCATGAACTTGAGGAGGTCAAATTTCTAGAGTTCTTTGGTGCCCTGGACGGCGCAGCCGTCGTGGCATGGTTGGAGAACATGGTGATGTGGTTCGCACTTCGTGATTTTACCTCCAACATGAAGGTCTTCATGGCGGTCTTCCAACTAAAGGGGAGCACTCTTCTATGGTTGAAGATGCTCCTACTGCAGCTGAACATGGTTTTCGAAGATGTGTCATGGGAACTGTTCAAGGAATGGTTTCGAGAGAGGTACCTTTCAGAGGAATTCATTGAGCGTCATCTCAATGAGTTCAATGCCTTATGACAGGGAAGTCGTACAGTGCCCAAGTATGAGGCCCGTTTTATGGAGTTGCTCCGGTATGCTCCATACCTTAACACTAAGAAACTTAAGGTCAATAGGTTCATGTTCGGCCTTAGTGGCAGCTTGCATGCAAAGGTTAGTATTTTGATGCCTCAAACCTTACATGATGTCGTCTAGAAGGCCCTCATAGCAGAGGAGGATCTTATCAGCGGGGGTCAGACTAGGACTCCAGTGAGACCAGCAGGGCAGGTTTCATCTAGAGCACAACAACATATGACACTAGTCATACATATGCCAGGATATCGTGGCTTCCAGAGGGGATCCACTTTCACTACACCCCAGTGACCGATGCCTCTGCAGCGGACACCTTATCGGGGACCACAACATCAACAAAAGCGTCGCTTGCAATAGTAGTAGTTTAGGCATGTTCAGTAGATCAGACCAAGATTCCAGGCTAGTGGGTCGTCGTCTTCTACTTTGGGTACCAGGACTACTGGGTCGAAGAAGGGGTGTTGGACATGTGGGGAGCCACATTACCAATGCAACTGCCTTGTGGAGAGGACCAGAGTGTCCAGATCAATTGGACCCCTTACCGTGGGAGATATGGGCAAGGCCCATCGAATTCATACAGTGGTGAATAACTGCCAGAAAAAGCATCAATCGACTATACTTGAGACGACAGGTACCGTCGCTGACCAGACCCTTAGTATTTTGATAGATCCTGGTGCTACCGAGAGTTTCATTTCGAGTGCAACGCTAAAAAGGATTAAGGTAAGGGAAGTCGAACAAGATGAGTTTAGCTTCGTAGAGATGGCTTCGGGAGCCAAACACAAGGTTGGAGGAAAGCTTATGAGCTGTGTCCTTAACCTAGGAGAGTTCGTCATAAGGGCCAACCTGTATGTCACGATCCTAGGATCTTATGATGTCGTGATTGGTATGGATTGGTTGGAATCGCATGAGGTGATACTCAACTATAAGACAAAACGGTTGAGCTTGGTCGATGACAAGGAACAAAGACTGGTGATTGTAGGACATAACTAGGGAGTTTCCCTGAGGTTCACCTCTTCCTTGCAACTTCAAAAGAGCATGCACAAGGGATGGCAGCTTTATGCCATCTTGGCGTTAAATGAGAAGGGAGTAGTGGAAGGTCTAGAACACCTTTTGGTGGTGAAAGCGTTTGCGGATATGTTTCTGGAGGAATTACCTAGGATGCTTCCAAAGAGGGAATTGGAGTTTACCATAGACCTAAAACCAGGGACTGACCCGATAGCAAGAATGCCTTATCGGATGTCGACTCCGGAGTTACAAGACTTGAAAATGTAACTAAAGGAGTTGTTGGACCTGGGACTGATACGTCCTAGTGTGTCACCGTGGGGTGCACCTGTTATTTTCATATGAAAGAAGGATGGGTCATGTAGGCTTATCATTCGCTATCGTCAATTGAACAAGGCCATGATCAAGAATCAGTATCCGCTGCCAAGGATTGATGATCTGTTTGAACAAATGAATGGTGCGACGATGTTCTCTAAGATCGATTTGCGATCAGGGTATCACCAGTTATGGATCAAGGAGGATGACGTCCCTAAGACTGCCTTTAAGACGAGGTTTGGACATTACGAGTTTATTGTTTTACCGTTTGGACTGACAAACTCCCCAAGGGTATTTATGAGTTTGATGAACGGGGTGTTCCACGAGTACTTGGACAAGTTTGTCCAGGTATTCATTGAAGGTATTTTGATTTACTCTTGGACAACGGATGATCCAGGTGGATATTGGTGTCCACCCACCTATTCCACTTGAACCCCCACCATTGCTTCTTTCAGTTTTTTAGTTTTTGCACAGTTTACTATTTTTAGCAGTTTTTTCAGGTCCTGAACTTCCGGGGCCATTTTGAGGCCCTAAACGATGTTTTTTTGGGTATGTTGTTGTTGAAAAA